>JAYJLX010042962.1:0-13743 GCA_036873525.1 Chalinula nematifera
CAGCTGAGATCATCCTTGCCTGGCCAAAACTGTACTCATGAGATGGTATTGGTTTATTAGGTGGGGGTGGTTATGTGATTATTTTAATTGTGAATAGCAATTAGGTGTGACCGGTTTATTCCTGTTAATATTTTATTACCTACTAGCAATTCTTTATTCCAGCTAAGATCAGTGCTGGGCTATGCCGCAGCCACCTTCCCTACTAATCAGGAGCTTCCTGCCAAGACCCTGGAATGCTGCTACATCAGAGGCAGATAGCTCAACATAGCGGTTTTAGGCTTCACTGTTTCGATTCTTTAGAGTTTTAATTGTCAAGTCCTTCAACCTTTTCGAGCCGCTGTCAAAGCTGCTCTTATCCTACAACTGTGACCCGCAAACTTAAAGAGGTCCAGGTCTGCAGAGCAGATACCCTTACAAAGCCAGGTAACGAACTTACGAAGCAATGGCCCGGGTTGGGATCCTCTTAACCCTTTAATGACCATAGACGTCTATATACGTCATAAACTCCGCTCACAACATTTGAGTCCATAACTAAGCAGAAAAAGCATGCCTTTTTGCATTTGAAAAAAATTGAGTTCATAAAGGAGGAGGGGGGTGGGGGGAGTTTCAAAGGAGCACTTCCCCTTGCCACTTTGGGGGAGTTTTGAGTTTGAGAGGCGGTCAGAGATGCAATCTGAGCACCAAAGGGAGCCATGCATACAATTTTGAAATGTCAGGCAGAGCTTTGTGTGTGGTAGGTATGGGGGGGAGGGGCTGAAAATGGCAGAAGCTCGTGTGAAATTGGCAGTTACGCCAAACATCTTGTCACCCCGAACATCTTTTCACCCCAATTTTATGACAGCAGCAAGAGTGCACAATTTTGTCATTAATTAAAAGTACTGAACATGCTTACAATGACAGCCGAGTTTGGTTGCAGTCAGTTTCACCGTATGGTCAACATTAATGTTATGAAAGTGCTAAGTTAGCAAGATTTTACAGGCCAAAGATTAATTTGGTTACTGAAGGGTTAAGGCTAGGTATGCTTGGGAGTGCCTGGATTGGATAAATTTCGGTGTGGGCCACCACATCCACGCCCCCTCCTGAATGGGTTTGACTTGAAGGCTTTCAACCTCAATATACTGGGAGTAATGGGTAGGCAAGTGTTTGGTCGGTTGTTTCCCTGCATGCTTTCCTAAGGTACGCTTAACTCCCTTCATTACATAGTGAAGATGACCTTGGATTGGTCATTCTTCGAAATATGCAAATGCCGGAAAGCGTCTAGGTAACATTTTATGTTCTGTTGTTGAGATTATAAGTTGATGCAAAATACATGTAAGACACATTGTAGCATAGTACATTTTCACATGTGGGAGTTGCTTGAAACCCATGGGTGTTGCAAAGCTTTAGGTACTTCATTTGGGAGAAGCTGAACACTCTTAGTTGATTGTGCAAGTCCCTTGTTGTAGTAATGGCAAAACATTGCCTCCAATTGAGAATCAGCCAGTCAATCTCCTTGAGTGACAACATGGATAGGAGGTCAGGTGGGATGGGCGTGGATTCGTGACTTCTCTAAAATGAATGCTAAAATTGAGATGTTACAATATTCCAAGACAAGGAGTCTGACTTTGCCTGGCTGCCTCATTTTCGGTACAATTGCCATAGGGCTAATATGGATGCTTTGCCCCTTGGGAAACGGGCTACCCATGTAACCACGGGTGATCTTGTCCTGTATGTAGGGCCGTGATTATTTCCGGGTGCTCTGATGCAGACAGCAGGTTAAAGTGAGCCAATGTTATAGTCGTCACAGTAAGGTCTACTCCGATTCTAAAACCATCCCTGATACCTAATAGGATGTAGCTTGCTAGGTCCTTATCAGGGAAGAAGCCAAGCAAATTCTTTCACTCACCAGGTGTAAGGTGTCGCTATATAGGAGTAGGGCCCTAAGCTGGAGCCCACCCTTCCCACTACTCGATGCGCTAATCAAAGGAGGTCTGATGTATAGTAGTACGACCCCTTATACAATGCATACTAAAGTACTGATCACAAATGATCTACACGTATACAGAAATAACGATAAGACCACAAATGAAATCATCTTTTAACAGCAAAGAATAACAATAACACTTAGTTCTAAGGTCTGTGATACAGTATTATACATTCATAACTAAATCCGTTTATTCATGGTGCACATCTCTACTGGGTACTAGTGGTTCCAGGCTTTGCTAGCTTCACACTCTTTGGCACTGAGGGGGTGTGAGGTCCTTATCCTCCGTGTGAGGGGATTTTGGGCATTCCAACACCTTGTGTAATTGTGGCTTTCTGCACCAAAGGCACATGTGACGGTATATACACTCCAGTTGGCCTGCACATGTCAAGAAGTTAAAGTGCTCTGACCTCGTCTAAATGATTGAGAGGACTCCTTGTTTGTGGACGGAGTACCTGACATGGAGGTAGAGACAAATGACTTACAAGGTGACATTCCGCTTTGTGATCTGATTCCATATAGATTGTGTGTTGAGCCCCTTGGGTGTCTCGCATCACTAGAAGACATCGCATGTAAGGTTGGGTTCAGCTTCTGCCATGGAATAGAGTAATCTGTAGCCAATGTCTTCTGAGAGAGGGTATCGTATACCTTCTGACCATCGCCTGTACTGCTTGGTGACACAATGGAAGCTGAATGACCCAAGTTAGGGACAAAAGTAAATGTGGTAATGGTATAACAGGTGAGATAATGAAATGTATGAAAAAACTACCTGAAGTAGATAGGCAGCAGCTACACTAGTAGATTGGCTGTCATGTAAATCACCATCCGATTCACCAGTTGTAAAAAGGAGAGGGGAATAAATGGAGTCATTTGAGGCATCAGGTGAAAATATACTAAAATCAGTTGTATCGCTGCTAACACTATCATTCATGAAATTACCATTTATGGTAAACAGAGTTACATCTATTTAGATCTACTGGTGTATAATAAAATAACCACAACCTTCACTGTGCATCTGTACAGCATCAAGTAACAAGGAGTCTCTTTCGCATGGTAAAAGAATGGCTAGTAGCAATTGGCATGGTCGATAGCATGATTTCCTCACCAATTTCAGCATCAACGTCATCTGAGCTTTCATCATAACTCTCTTCTTCCATCTTATCTATTAGATTCAACACATTTTCAGTTGCCGTTTTTTTTTCAGCCATGTTTTTTTTAAGGCCATGTGTTTAATAAGGCTATTTAATTAACAGACCATAGTTGTTTTTAAAGGTATATGGAATATTTTACTACATGTAATTTTGGGTCACCAGTGACCCAATTGGATGGCATAGGGTTAAACTTTTAAACTAACTGTCTACATGTAGCATTACTAAGGAACTTACAGAATGGAGGCAATTTATCTAATGAAGTCACCAGTAGTTGCAGCCATGTTGTCTTTTTGGATACTCAAAAAAATTATCGAAGATGTTAGGCCCTTCTCCTTTTTAAGTGCCAGAGATACTCCCAGTTGACCACATATTGCTTGATGATCCCTAAATTGCTCTGACACACATCTGAGTCTGGTGGGCCAAATGTACATGTAATATAGTCGTCCAAATAATGGTCTAAATCCGTGGCACCTAGCTGTTGAAAACACCATTTCAAAAACCTAATTAAAGATCTTAGGAGCGAAGTGGAGGTCAACAAAAAGATGTGGAGGGGAGTGACAATGAAAAAGATAAGAGAGTGAGTTGTAGTTGCAATAGTAGTAACTTGATAATTCCGCCTATCCCCTGGGTACACTGATACCAATTGGTAAGCTGTTTTGATGCCAATCTTTGCCAGGAGAGCACCCTTACCCAGCGACAACACTGCCCGTGCAACCTTATTCACTGAAGTTTGTTCCAACGAGCAGTGCTCTGGAGCTATTCCATCATTTATACTACTTCCCCTTGGGTAGGATAAGACTGATGTCCCTTGGGAACCACTCCCAATCTGATGATGTGCACCTTTTTTTCCACCTGGTAATACTCCTGCATTCAGTATTGTACTCTTGTATCACCTGTGGGTGCTGATAAGCTGTCCTGGTCGCACTCCTCAAGGACTGTGAATACTCTTACCAGTCAAAATCGATCTTGAAAACTTCTCTAAATCCTCTGAGGATAAATGATGCCAAGGCTGAGTTCAGTTGGTGTTGGAGTGGCTCCTGCCACAGGGAGGAATTCATCATGGCTAACTCCCCTCTCTGCTGTCTAACCTGCAGTTCTTACTGATACAGATTCTAACCTACAGTTCTTGCTGATACAGATACATATATGCTTTTAAAAGTAATACAATTGAAATTACTACATCAGCTATGTTGCAGTAATCATGCTATTATGTTCAACCAACCAAAACGTTTTAATCTACTACATGTAGATGAATGCATTGTATTATTGGGGCGAGCCTTTGCGAGTATATGATGTGCTGTTGATTGGATGTGTTATTATGAGATGTATGCATGTAGAATGAGTATATGATTCATTATTGAAGTGAGTGAATTTAAGTTTGAATTGGATAATTTTATTCATTGATCAAACAAAAGCATTGGATTAAATAATGTGCAAAAAAAACAACAAATTTAGCTGAAATAATTATTCGTGTTATGGCAAGTCTTCAAAGTAGGAAACAAATTTTTCAACATTTAACCCTTTGCTTCAGTGGCACATTAACTACAAAAAAATTTACTTTTGTTTAAATGCTCACAACTTCTATGCCCTTTGAAAGAAACAGTCATTTTTGATATCTGCTGACTCAGCATAAGCTGCTCTATCACGTGATATATTCAATATAATTGTTTAATAATTTATTTAATAAATTTATTTTTGAATGAAAATATTTTTACTTTATTAGGTGTTTTATTATTTATTAGAGACATAACTAGTGCACTAAAGTGCGAACCCTCACCATGCTATGCAGTGATTACCACAAACCACAGTGATACACCGATCCACACATTAATACACAGATCCATGCAGCTCCAGTTACCAAGTGATCACTTCCATCATTCAAGATGATTGAGACTTTGTAAAACATTTTGTGTACTTGAGAAATTGCACTGCACTGGGGTAATTAAAAAATTGCAGTATAGATAGTTAATTAATCTTATGGGTGGAGCCTCCTAATAATGAATTAATGGAGAAGAAGACTGACTTTAAAGAAAGAAATGCCAAACAAGCTGATCTTTGGCAAAATAGCTTTCGAAGCAATGAAAGGTATGCAAACCTACTTCTAACAACAAGATACAATAACAGATCAAGTTTTAGAACGATTCAACCAAGCACATGGCTGAACCGCTCATGGACAAAATCGTGTGCTCACTTTTGACATCCAAAGCTAACGAACGAAAAGTTATCTTTACTAATAACCTATTCCATTGCCAGTTTTTTACATACTCTATGGAATGATAGCAGTGAAAAGCTTACCAAACTCTCAGAAGCTTGAATATATTTTTCACTGAATAACTCCCAAACGATCCAGATGCTAAAAAACGGACAAGAAACAGCTTGCATTGATGATGGTAGCCTTCCTTCTCAGAAAGTTTGAAGAGATTTGGCTGCTTGGTCATGGAGAACAAACTGTTCAAAGTGAAAAAGTTTTGCTAACTAACTAACTAACTAACAAACAATTTGACTAATATACCCTCCCACACACAGTGTGGTGAGGGTAATGAGTGCAGGATAGTTTTTAATACTACTAATGAGTTCCTTAAAGTACAAGCATTCCATTGATATACAATATCATATGAAAAATTACAGTTTTATTTCAAACGATAACTTCCTCGATGACGACGTTTGTTGATGCTACCTTTTGGGCGTCCATGACCACGATTAGATACATCTGGTGGGGTTACATTCTTTTTATTGTACCAAAGCTTTCTTATACCTGAAAAGTCATCACTGTGCCATAGCCCATGACAGTCTCTTTCCACTGTTTGGCAGAGAGCTGGTATCAAAGGACAATCAGGGCATTTACGTTGTGTAAGGTTTCTTTTATTATGTAACTTGCAATACAAACATGCCTTCCTTTCCAGAGTTGGATATATTTTACTTCCATGGCGAACTTAAAACAATCGTAACACCAGAGACGATGAAGTAGAACTTGAATTATTGTGTTGCCGGTAGGTAGAGATAATTTCAAGAACGAGTGCATCTCAAAATTCATTCTCAGACAAAGCTTTCTCTCCATCCTGTAAATGAACCCAGCTATAAAGAATGGGAGAATTCACAATAGCTACATCCACCATATGATAAAATGTCGTTTTCCAGTACTTGATAGTTTTCTGTAACACTTTATGGTAACTGATCAATTGATCACTCTTGTCCACCCCTCCCATTGATTGGTTGTACTTCTCAAGCATAACAGGGCAAGGAACATCATTGGTCGTGGATTTTTTTGTGACTGGATCTTTCACTCTTCTGGATACTGTGTTTTCTGAATGTGCAGGGTAAGCTGTTGATGCTAATATCACAGTTTTTGTGTCATGCCAACAACAGTATGTTACGTTTGAGTTTGGTGATCGAAAATAGCACCCAGTACCTCGAGGACACTTATCAACATAATTCTTCATTGGAGCAACTTCCTTAGGTACTCCTTTCCTTGTTGCATTCAATGTTCCAGTACCAACGATTCCATGGTGCAGGAGTTCTTCAAGAAGTACCGGACTTGTGTAGAAGTTGTCAAAGTATATCTCGTATCCTTGAAACCAATATGGCTCAACAAGCTTCATGACAACATCGAAACCAAGTCCATGACAAGATGCATGAGCAGCTTTCCCAGTATACATATCAAAATCAATTGTATAACCTGTGACGTCTGCCAAAACCCAATATTTGAAACCCCATTTTGTAGGTTTGTTTCTTATACATGTATATTGACGTAAATGTGTTCTGGCCTTGCTTTTCACCATGCGCTCATCAACACTCAAGTTCCGACTTGGTTGATAGAATTCGGAGCATCGCATCTTCATATGTGAGTGAATGGGAGGAATCTTGCTCAATTTAATACCAGAAAGAGCTAGCTCTTCATCTGGTGTAACAAGATGAAGGACTGTACCTATTACCTCATATCACTCACAGGTCAAGAGTTCACGAAGACGAACCAAATGTACGGCTTTTTTTATACTCCAGGCATATCGATGGTTACGAACTCTGTGGATTCCAAGCAAAATCAAAGCTCCCAAGTAGCAGAACAGCTCAGCTTTTGTAAATGCCTTCTTTATAAATTTACAAAATGAGTGAGCTAAATCATCTTTTTTTCTTATGAGCGTAGGCCAATGTGCTTTCAATTATGTGATTGACAATGTATTGATCAAAAAAAAAGCTCAAAGTAAGATAATGGACTTGCTGTAAGACCAGTTGGAATGTATGGTCCTGGTTCGCGGATGGGACAAAAATCATCAGTAATGGAGCAAAAGAATGCTGTATCTTTGACAGTTATATTGGTACAGTTATGTGGAAAACCTACTGTCTTTCTCGTAGCTGTTGAAGATCGATTATTTTGACTACTAATTCCCCTACCACGAGCACTGTTTCCTTGTCCACGTCCTCTTCTACAGCCCTGTAGCCCACCTCTGACGTTACCACTATCTGTGACTTTGACCTCGACCACTATTACCAAGAGACGATTGCTGTGACGTATCTTGTGACTCGAATGAACTATCTTCTGAGCTTGAGTCATTACTACTGGTATCACTGTCACTGATACTGTCATCGCTTGATTCACTGTCACTACCGTCATCACTACTCTCACTGGACGTATTCCTGTCACTCCCCTCATCTTCTCTAGGATCAATATCTAAGACAGTACCAAATATCAATATCATATGTAATCACAACCACATCATATTGAACCACACCTTCAAGCCTAATTCTTTTCGAACTACTTTCTCCAGTCCCATCATTTTCAAGACATTCATCATCATCAGACAGTAGAGACAGATTCATATCTGTGTCAGAACCACTTGTATCTGAGTCCACAAATGGTGGAAACTTCTTTTGTCCAGTGAAAAACTTCAGAACTTGATCTGTGCTAAACTTTTTTTTGAGCCATGTTTGTTGTTTTGAATTTAAGTAAAAAATTTTTTTTTCTAAATTAAAGAACTATGATGCAATCAATTGATGATGTCATTCTTTGGTAATAAAAAGATGTCTTCTGTTTGTCATTATAGTTTACAGGTATGAAGATAAATATTTTTTTAAAAGAGCACTTTAAAGTGTTATTTTAGTATGGGCACTGAAGCAAAGGGTTAAACATTCGTTCGAACATTAAAATATTCGTTTGGTAGCTCAACGTTCGAAATTTTCTGATATATTTATTAAGATGAAATGGTAACATTCCTGCTCCAAACATTTCTGCTCCAAATAAGGTCTATAAGAATTATTAATGCGGCAATAAGCCTTAGAGGAAACATTGAATATAGCCTGAACAGCTCTGAGATTTATGTTAGCCTTGAGTAGGCTTATATTTACAGCTTAATTATCCCGAGCCACGTAGTGGGGAGGGATACGGTAGTCATCGCGTTAGTTACCCTTACCACACGAAGTGTGGGAGGGTGTATTAGTCAACTTGTACGTTGGTTAGTTAGCAAAACTTCTTCACTTTGAACGGCTTGTTCTCCATGGTCAAGCAGCCAAATCTCTTCAAAACTTCTGAGAATAAAGCCTGTCATTATCAATGCAAGCTGTTTCTTGTCCGAGCTTTAGCATATGGATTTTTCGCGAGTTATTCAGTGAAAAAGGTATCCTAGCTTTTGGTGGTTTGGTAAGCTTTTTACTGGTATCATTCCATAGTTTAGGTCGAAATCCCTCATACAATTATTTGTTTGTAAAGATAGCTCTTAGTTCACTAGCTTTCAATGACAAAAGTTAGCACATGATTTTGTCCTCGAGCGGTTCAGCCATGTGCTTGATAGGATCGTTCTGAAACTCAATTTGTTATTGTACATGTATCTTGGTGTTAGAAGATTTGAATACCTTTCATTGCTTCGAAAGCTGTTTTTTTAAAAAAAACAGCTTGCTTGCTGTTCCTATGTTTAAAGGCTGTCTTCTTCTCCATTATTCATCAAGGCTCCACCCATTAATCAATTAATTAACTGGATTCACAATTTTTTTTTTAATAAACCAGTAGAAATTTTCTTAAGAAACTAGATTTCCAGATACAATGGAAGTAATCAATTAGTATCGGGAGCTGTATTGATGTGTTTCACTTAATGTGTAGGGGGTATGTGAATCTCTACAACTTAATATGGTAGTCTAATTATTGCATAGCATGGTGAGGGCTCGTACTTTAGTGCACTAGTATCCCTCGCATGGGCGAAGCCTGTAGTGACGGATATGTGAGAGTGAGTTCAAGTAGGAAGCCATACGACAGAAAGCTGTAGAAGTTAAAAAGTATAGTATCTGTAGTCGGTCTGTTTGTTTGTTACAGAAACTTCACTTTAGATGGTTAATGCAGAGCTATCTTGTGGTTCCTGGGCTTGAAATTAGCTCAGCAATTATCCAGTGATCTCTATTTTGCTATTGTTCTTGTGGCATCTTTGGCCGTTTCTTGGAAAAATTCCACGTTTTTTTTTTATTTGTTTGTTGATCATTAATCCAAAATTCATTAACAGCCTCTGGAGTACAGCAAAATGGCAATCTTCACAAGTTTGTATCTTGCTTCCTGGTGTGAGCTTAGACCTGTAACTTGCAATGTCAATCTGAGATCACAAGAGCAACAAATGCCACTATTCAAATTGCTTCGTCATAGTGTTTCAAGCAATATCAATGGTTCAGCTACCAAAATATGGTTGCTTGGTGACACACCCTTTTTCATCTTTTGTGTTTTTAACCCTTTGATTGCCAAGTAGTTATCACTGGTTTAGCAAGCTTCTTGATTCAAGCTTCTTGCCAAAAAGCAAGGTGTTGTGGAGGACAGTAAGTAGTGAAGAGTGCACGCGAGGGATTCGCAGATTATTACTTGTTACTTTGTTTGTACGTATGTTGGTTAGCAAAAAGTTCACTTTGAACAGTCAGTGCAAATCGGTTTGATGGCTGTTGTGCTTAATATTTCATGAGTAGTTAGCCAATTGTCTCTACTTTGCTGCTGTTTTGATCATATAGTCGTTCGTCTTCTCGTTCTAGCTGTAAGTGGCAGAATGTGTTGGAGCTTGTTGGCTCGATAAATTAAGCTTTTGAGAGCACTTGTGTATTACTTCTGATGTAAATGCTCAGAAAAATAAGTAACTCCACAATAAATATCCAAAGAATTTTTTTAAATCTTGGTTGAGTATCGATCGATAAATTCTTAATTTCACAAGTCTGTACCTTGGTTCTTGGTGTGATGTTAGAGCTGTAACTTTCACTGTGTGATGAGAATGGCAAGAGCAACAAATACCGCTATTCAAATTGCTTTGTTATAGTATTCAGAGCAAAAGCAATGGTTCAGCTTTATTTTTTTGTTGACCATACCTTTCTTCTTCAGTTTTTTTTATTTTGCACGATCGTGTGCTTTTTTTTTTTCTTTTGTAATCCACTCCTTTTCTTTGTTGCAAATGCTTTTACTGCATCATCTTGCTGGCAGTAATGTTTCTGTCAGTAAGTAATAGTTGAGCTCAAGAAAGTCTGTCTAAAAGAGTGCGAGGGATTTGCACTTTTGTGCTAGTTATTCCTTGCGCTGACGAAGCCATAACGAGGGATATGGTAGTTAGTTCATGTGTTAGTTAGTTAGTTAGCAAAATGTTCACTTTCAACGGTTGGTGCAGAACGATCTTGGGTTTCCTGTGCTTCAAGCTTGCTGTGGAGTTAGCCAGTGACTTGTTTTTCTGCTGCTGTTTTTGTCTGCTCTTCGTCAGATTTCCCAATCGTGTGGTAAGTGGTAAAATGTGTTTGAGCTTTTTGGCTTGATAGGTGAATATTGGTTTAGCTTACTTTTGGAGTGTATTTTGAAAGATTTAAATTAGCTTACCCTAAATATCCCAGAACTTTTTTTATTGTTGGTTTTCAATCGATCGTCGAAGCTGCCAACTTCACAAGTCTGCATCTTGGCTCCTAGTGACCTTAGGACTGTAACTTTAACAGTATGCTTAGGACAGCAAGAGTAACAAATGCCGCTATTCAAATTGCTTCGCTACAGTGTTTAAAACAAAATCACTGGTTCAGCTTTGGCCATAGTTGCTGGATCGACCACACCTTTCTTCTTCAATGTTTTGCATTTTTAAAACCCTTTCATTGCGAAATTGTTTTAAAATAATCAGCCACTCCCTTTTCTTCACTACAAATTTTTTTTTTGCTTCATTGCTGCTCTTGCTTGAAGTAATGTCTGTCAGGAAATGGTAAAATCATAGTTGAGTTTAAGAAAGTCTTTCTAGTAGAGATTGCACTTTTGTGCTAGTTAGTGTGTTAGTTAGCAAATCAAAGTTATAAATGTTAACATGTCATAGCTGGGGCCCTGGGTACCTGGTTGGAGTCCTACTCGGGCACTTTTTTTGTTTTTTTTTTTCACCTGAGTGAGTTCAAATCTTGTAGGGAACGTGATGTTTTTTTTTCTTTGTTTTTTTATTTTTGTTTATCTCTCTCTTAGTCTTTTTTTTTCTTTTCTGAGACGTTTGAAGTAATTCCCAATCATGACAGAGCATTGATGGGAAAAAGAGGAAATCAGCAGCACCTGCTGGAAGAGGATAGGAAAGGCACATGACATACACCCTTTAGTAGTAAATTCGTTAACTGGACTACTATCAGCTGTAGGCCAATGAATATGAGGAGTGGATGACTGTTGGCTAACTGATTGGCTGATTACTTCCTGCTCTGTCACACCTTTCATAGGAATATGAAAGAACATTTGTGTTCATCATTCTCAGTAATATTGAATGGTGATGGACCTTGCTCTTCAACAGATGATAGCAGTATCATTTGGAGGTTATTGAGCTCTTTATTAATAGGTAGCTGGGAAAATGTAGCATTATTAATGGTCACACCACGGTAGTATTGGTTGTGTTCTATTAACCAGCGTAAAGCATTGAGAAATTGATTGCCTTACAAAATTTTTGATGTGATTCAGGTGATCCTTCCTTCCTAGTGACAGTAATGTCTGCTGGACAATAAGGTAGAGTGGTAATAAGCGATCCGATGTCCTATGGTAGATTAAGGATGTGGCCACTGTACCCATACTGACTATGGGGAAGGCAGTTGATAGGTGTGATTTGGAGCACTCGTGAGATAAACATCTCCTCTACATGTGACAGGTGCTATAGAATAGTTATCAAAATTAATTTTATTATTGGCTTATACAATATTGGTTACTATACAGTATTAATTAATTACCACTGATTTCCTTGTAACTGTATTGGTACAGACCAGGATCCATATTATTAGAAGAGCAGCAGAGTTCTGATGTTGTATCGTCTCCTGCACATCTCTTACGTTCACAATTAGAGTAAACCATGGCAAATAGAACATTCAAGTGGACTACTCATTAAAAATACGTGTACTTCATCATGGAACTTTTGATAGAACTATCACGGTCTCTTCTACGTTGAAGTCTTTCTTGCCTTTGCTCATGAGTTTCCTCAGCTATTCTCCTTTGGTTACAGGTTCTCTGGGCTATGAATCTTTGATGATAGTGCATACATACACATTGCCCACAAGTCCAGTCACCATGCCATGTGGGTATGGTGTTTGACGCTGGCAGTTGGAGCAATGAACAAGGTTGTGATCGTCCAGTCGATGTACATGTACATGTAAACCCAGAGCATCATTACACTGGATGGGGTCCAAGGCAGCGTGAGCAGATGTGGGTGAAGCGGCAGTCCACTAGGTTGCAATCATTGCCCAACTTATTATTAAAATGGCCATTTAGCTCCACTGCCTTTTTTATTGCTTGCCCTACATAATTCTGTTCAGTCAGTTTCGAATAATCACGAAAGAGTGGGCAGACTTGCTCCAAATGGGAGTACTAAACTCCAGTTATTAGAATTATGGCCAGTTATTTCATTGAGGATCTTTTTGTAAAAACCTTTGGTAACATCTGCTCTATGCTGGGAACACAGAAAACACTGGACAAACAGTTCAGTTTCCAGTTGGTAACTGTTGTTTAGAGTCCAATATCTGTCTACCTCAAGACAATAGAACAAATTAACTATCTCACTGTCTGATTGTACACTTCACTTTTATGTGTACTTGTATTACAGAAGCGAATGATGTATATTATTGCACCAACATGCTAGTTAAGTAATACTACAAAATTGTTATCACAAACATTATGATCAGAGTTTGCAGTGTTTGTTTGGACTTGCTTTTGTGACTGAATAAACAGTTATTTTTTTTCTGATCAATAGCACTTTCATGATTGTAATTTTAAAGATGCCCTTGATATAGATTAATGGATTCAATTCAATAGCTTTACAAAAATCATAAACTCTAATTTAGTAACTTTTGTCTGGTGCTTGGTATAATATTATGGAATAGAAGAGTGATTGGAGATCTTTAGAAGTGTCTCTACCGTTAAAACCAAGTTATTGAAGAAATAACTTGACAAAATATTGAGCAACTTTAGCAGGACCAAAATACTATCAGACAAAAGGAAAAATAACTCCCAACAAAATATGATCATCTGTTTTAAGTAATGGATGACCAGCTGAAACAGAACCAAGCTGAAATATTAGAGCTTTAGGAGCAACTAAACAATCATCCTTCGATACTTCATAGAGAACAGAGAAGTGGAACTCACAGATACCATTATTCGGGGGAGGGCATATGATGAGGTCAGAATGACCATATTCT
>JAYJLX010042973.1:0-13731 GCA_036873525.1 Chalinula nematifera
ATATATATTCTGTTTGCCATCTTAAATATCTGCATCCGCACTATTCCCATGTTGAGGGTCAGCTTCATGCATGTGAAAAGTAATTTTGTGATTTCATCCGCTGACCTTTACATGGTAGATTTACCGAGAGAATCACATTTGACCCTGTTTTTTTCAATAATACGAAAACAAAGCTAGATAACTTTTTTAAAGCCTTGCTGTCGCCCAGGAGTCTCTCTCTAACTGGTGAGACACAACGAGGAAGAGGTAAGCCTAGTGGATATGCTTATCAGAGTAGAAGGAAACACAGAAGTAACAAGCAATATTGTAAGTGTCACGGTGAAGAAGATGGATGGATGGTTCAATGCGACCACAATAAATGCCTGATGTTTCATTACAAGTGCGTTAGATTGGTTCGAAAACCCTGAGTAAATTGTTTCTGTAGTGAAGGGTGTACGATAGCAGACATGCTAGCCAACCACTTATAGTGATGAATGATAAATGACTCCTTTATTTTTTTATTTTTTTTTCCTGGCTTAATTATTATTATAACTTCTTTATTTAATAAAAGAATAACAAATAATTATAATAAATATTATGCTTTAATAACTAGTACAAAAGTGCATATCCCTCGCGCTCTATTACACAGACTTTCTTGAGCTCAGCAATGACTTACTGGCAAAGACATTACTACCAACAAGATCAAGCATTACGTCTAGAAACACTAGCAACTAAGGAAAGGAGTGGCTGATTAATGAGCACAGAAACGGTTAAAAAAAAACGTACACGATTCGTATCACGCAAGTAAACAACTAAAGAAGACAGGTGTGGTTGACAAAAAATGAATTTCATAGCTGAACCATTGCTTTTGCTCTAAACACTGTAATGAAGCAGTTTGAATAGCGGCATTTGTTGCTCTTGCCAGTCTCATCACACTGTGAACGTTACAGCTCTATGGTCACACCAGGAACCAAGGTACAGACTTGTAAAATTGAGAATTCGAATGATCGATACTCGACCAGGATTTTAAAACATTCTAGAATATTTATTGTTGTTACTTATTTTTTTGAGCACTTACATCAAAAGTAAATACACAAATGCTCTTTATTTATCAAGCCAACAAGCTCACATACTTTATGCCACTTTCAGCTCGAACGAGATGATGGACGGATTCCAGACCAAAACAGCAGCAAAGTAGAGATCACTGGCTAACTGCTGAAGCACACCAGCCATCAAACCATTCTGCACTGACAGCTCAAAGTGAACTTTTTGCTAACTCACGAACAAATAAACAAACCCACAAACTGACTAACGTATCTCTCGCTACGGCTTTGCTGGCACGAGGGATAATAAAGTTAACGCATTAAATCACATTGGGACAACAAAACAGTCAAACTTTTGTCCATGTTAGTGTATTGATCTCTGTTATACCAACATTATGGGTAGGACAGCTCGCAACATTACGTACTTGTTCTTGTGAAGGCCAATAACGCGTTCGACATTGAATCTTGAATCCTCACTTTAAACACACTTTGCATAGAGAACTGTAGTTTCCCTCCGGGAAAGAATGAAATTGCACCATAAACTCCCAAGTTATCAGTTATATTAAACCCATGGTCATCAAGGATTACATTACTATGTTCCACTAAATTTAAAAATACACTTTTTTGAGTTACTACCTTGTCACTATCCCTTCCTCCCAAACACTTCAACAGAAATGAAATTTTTGCACCAATTGGAGTAATTTCTATAAGAAACTTTACTGTATTGCGCTTCTTGTAGTTCTAGTACAGTATAGTGCAAAAAAAAGCTAAGTAGCTACTGAGTAGCTACTGTTAACCTACTTAGGTAATTTGCAAGCTCTACTATGTTAATACTTTGGTATTGCCATTCAACATGCAGTAACTACTTTCAGGTAGTACTTAGATACTAAGGTGCTAACTACTTAACACTACTCATACCCTACTCTACCCTACTTAGCCTTTTTTTCTCCCTATACTGAAAGTCTTGGCTCTCACTTGATAAGCATGTGGTCGCTCAATCAAGATTTCAGAAACGATCACAGATGCACCTTGTATGTGGATAAGGACCTTAAAAAATCTGGGGTTATACCATTTGTGTTCTATTGAAGGCCATTTAATCAGACATTTCAAACTGATGAACATTTTTTGGTGATCCACTTTGTGAAAATTTCATTCACGGAAGATATTGAAATGCTAAATCAACACGATAAGTCTTCAACAGCAAGATTTAGCCTTACATGCATTAGTACCAATAAGACACAGGCTGGTGGTGAATTTTTACCTTTTCTTGTTGATCAGGCTTTTGGACAGTACTTCAGCAAATGGGATACAACGAATTTAAAAACCTTCCATGATTCTAAAACACTATAAAATTTGGTCGCCTGGTCATTCTCTTTAATAATTACAATTTGAAATGATTTGATGGTGTAATAATGAACAACTGGCATCGGTACTCCAATAGTTTGAACAGTGCAGTAACTGCAGCTAAGATTACAGTAAAAAATTGACGTTGCATACTATAAAACGACCATACAACGTTTATATTATAGTCCCCTCAAAATACTACATGTATGTTATATTCAACTGTCGTAATTTTCTATTATAGTTATAGTGCATTGGTAGATAAAGGTTATAACAATAAGTTATGACAGCTGAATACTAAAACAGTAATGAACATAATAATAGTATAAACAACGTAGTATTACCGTTTTGTAGTACAGGACGTCAACTTTTTTTTTGTCTGCAACTGTATTTCTTTCTTTATCAGTTTTTGCGTCATGAGAGTCATTTTCTCACCTGCTTATTTATCTCGCTGGCCACTATCTCCCCCCCCCCCGCACACTTTCTTCATCATGTCCAGAAATTACTGTAATTACTGTATAATACATGGTCATCATACTAAAGTACTGTAGTCATGGTAACAATAAATTTCACGCCCACGCACACATTGCACGCATATAGATTTTTACATTGCGGAGAGTAGGAGACTCGATTTTATCTTGTTGCAACTCGAAGGAATAATTTTGAATCTTGTTTGCCGTCTTGAATTATGAAACTTCAGCCCTTCTTGGAACCAACAAACCAAGAAAGAAATTGATCGAAGGTACTTTCTTGAAGAATATTTTTCGATCGAAAATTTCAAGTGCTTTTTTTGCAATTCGTACTCTTTACCATTGGAAAAAAAGGTGCACAAACTTGAAATTTTTGATTGTAAAATGTTCAGCAATAAAGTACTTTCAATTGATTTCTTTCTTGGTTTATCAGTTCCAGGAAGAGTTGAAGCTTCATAATTCAAGACGGCAAGCAAGATTCAAAATTATTCCTTCGAGTTGCAACAAGATAAAGCAGAACCTCCTACTCTCCACCATGCCAAAAATTTCGCCCGTGGGCATTAAAAAAATTAGTTGATTTTATCAGATGTCCACCCATTTCTGGCCATGTTATCTTCTTTACATGTCTCTTTCCCATTATTTTTTTCATCTGTCTCCATCTTTCTCAATTGTATTATCTTTAAACTCACCATTACCAGTCTTTGTACCAAAAATATCGCCATATTCACAATCATAATACTCTTTCCTACTAGTCACATCATCTATGCCATCATCAGTACTGGTACCGAAAATGTCATTTTTTATCATATCGCCCATACCATCAAAACACTTTCCCACTACGCTCATCTTTGTCATCATCGCCTGCTTCAGTATCTGTCCCAAAAATTTTTTTTCACCATAGTCACCACCTTCCTCACTATCCAGGTCACTGTTGTAATGATCATCTTTTTCATCGTTACTATAACAACCTCATAATTCCCTTCTTTCTCTGTCCAATTTCCTCATCATCCTCGCTACCTGCTTTGTCTTGAGCATCATGATTGCCCACTTTGAGTCTTGCGCCTTGTCCACGGTCCTTCTCTCTGCCATTGTTCTTATCAGTGGTCTGTTGCCTCTTCTGACGTTGAATAGCGCTTTGCTGTACATACATGTATTCATTATTCTATCAAAAGTTTTTTGATGCTTCCTTGTTCACGCTCACTTACTGTTGAAGTTGTCCACTGGTAGCCTGTGATTTTGTGTAAACAAATACTGTAGGAGAACCTAGTCCACACGCCTTTCCCTATTTACAGGTTTTCCCACAAGATGGAGCATTAAAATCAGTATAAAGCCTCCCAAATTCCAACTAACCAGTAACAAAATGGCATCAACACATTCTTGAAGATTTCAAGGGTTTTCCAGTTTTACTGTCAAATAGCATTGATCCATTGCATTCTTTTGTCTTTAAAAACATGGGAATATGGTAAAACCCTAGCTTATTTTCCATACTCAACGAATTCCAGTAGCCAAAGGTGCAGCAATACACCACCATTACACGCTTCTTTTTTAGTTTCTACCAAATGTAACCCAAGTGACTACAATTACGCCTAAGAGGTGCATACAGACACGCCTACCGATCGCTGGCACTCAAATAAACATTGTGGCTTCACTCCCAAATGAATTATAGCCATCAATTACACAAATGGGAAATTGTTCACTTTAAATAGTATTGGGCTACAGACAGACAAAAGCTAAAAAATTTGAGTTGACACATCACTAGTATAAAATTTACAATAGCATAACTAAAAATTCATTCCTCCACTTTTTACGAAACAATTTAGCAGGTGTTTTCCCTTTTACAGTGCTTTTTTTACTACAGTTTATTTACCTCATGTACTCCTTCACTTTCATCTCCAATCAGGTGAGGATGGAAAAGAACTTCTGGTGCTCTGAACTTGGCTCTACCAATCTATTTGTTAATAGAAGTAAACAGTGCAAAGGTGCCACAGGTGACTTAATACTTGGGACTGCCCTCAAAATGGCCGAAATTAAGGCCAACTTTGAACTGTCAGTATACATTAATGAAACATTATTTTCATAAGGTACAACAAAAATAGCAAAGAATGAAGCTTACTTAAACCAGCTAAGAGCTTAAAAACAGCAAACGCAAATCCAGTTTTGCAAATTGGGACGAACTTTGAACAAAAATAAATTAACTTTGAACAATTAGGCAAGTTTGTTCCACTACGTTGATGAAGCTAAAATTCTATTTGCAAGGTGTTATGGACCCTATCTATAACCTATAAGTTGAGGCAAAGCTTTAGATTTATAGTTATGGAGACACTCAACTTTTGAGCAATTCAAAACAGACAAAATCGCAAACATCTCAAGCTAAAACTTCTTATTCCTGAAGTGTTACCTTTGCCACAACTGATAGAAGTTAAAAACATCCATATGAAGTCTATTTGTCATGTTAATACCAAATAATACCGACCAGAAAAAACTTGCCTTTTTCGTTGAAGACAGGAGCCTCAAGAGAACACGAACGACCATTTTTTCCCTATCCTAATACATTGTTAATTCGTGCACGTGTAAAAAAAATGGGCGCGGTTACAGCTGGGTAATTGCAACATCAAAGAGATTTTACTGATAAGATAATCAACAGAGCATAAATACTGTCCCAGGTATTAAGTGGCCTGTGGCTGTGCTGAAAGTAATAATTATTACAGTTCTATATGTAACAACAGTACTGCTACAATAGTACGAGATACATGACTGACTACATTACTTTACAATACGCAATATATCAACAAAAGGAGTGTTACTACAATAGGAAAGATAGAGTCAACATTTCAAACATCAGCACGAGGAGCCAAACCAAGCGCTGGCTAATGCAATTTCAAATCTACCAAATGAGCTAATTATGTTTATGTATATTGTACATGTACATGTACAGTAGCAGACAAAAAAAAGTTGACGTTGTGTACTATGAAATGAAATAACCTTACTATTACAGTCCACTCTTAATGCTATGTTACATTCAGGTGTCATAATTTTCTATTATAGAAAACGTGCATTAGTAGATAAAGGTTATAACACTAAGTTATGACAACTGAATTCTAAACAGTAATGAAACATAACAATAATATAAACGTAGTATTATCGTTTCATAGTACTGGACGTCAACTTTTATTGTCTGCTACTGTTCGTTGAAGAAATTTTATGTAATTGGCCAAACAAAATCACAAACAGTGTATTAGATATCAAAAAAATGATAATAGTAATCACAGCGGTGAGGCCCAACAGATTATGAATATCCCTCGAGTGTAATACAATTCAAAAATAGTAGTATTGCAGTTGATTTGGTATTATTAGATGTCATAAGATGTTTAGGAAGTAGTATATACCACGCTACCTGAAGATGAGATACATGATATACGAACAGTGAAATAAAATTGATGGGTGAAATCGCTTCAGAGTGGAAATACACATCCTGCAGGTAGTTAAAACAATGCTAAAAATTTTGCTTTTACTATACACACTAATCAAGCAAGTGTTATAACTTCTTTTTAGCTTTGTATGCTTTAAAGTATACCTGAGTACAACATGAGCAGTACATACAGTAGGGTCAGAATGATACCAGTTAATTTTGAAAGTGTAGGATAGAGGGATGAGTTGAATGTATCTGAGGAAATAGTAATCATCACGTTAAACCTTCTGCAAACCCATCAATCCTGACGTGATAAAGCAAGCCATTCATGTTGAAGGTAACCACTGTTATTGGACATTGTATAACTAGTGCCTCATTCCCATATCCTTAATTGCTAGCATTGGAAATAGCTTTAGTAGAGTTGAAGAACTTCAGGTAACACTAAAAAAGCTGAATCTGCTTTTAAGATTATAAATGAAAGCACTAAAGTGCTGAACCCTCGTGGCCGTGCATGTATACATACTTCACCCAATAAAAACAATTGAATTGTCAATACGAAGTTTCTTTCACACCAGCAAGTCCACACAACAGCAATCAGTTATTTAGTCCGGTATTCGCACACTGACACATCGCCAGCACTGACAATTCACAAGAGGCATTTATACAATCACACAAGCAGTAAACATAGAAATTCTTCTGCAGTCAAGATTCTTCACACTTCCTGCAACCAATTGAACCAAGTAATAACTTACAAGCATTTAGTAAACTTGTAGAGCAGACTAACAAGATTATAGTTTGGGACTCCACTCTGTGAGTTTTCACAGTAACAAAACATACAATCACTATAGTCCAGCAGCGTGAAGATGCAAAAAAAGTTGGGCCTTAAATTCATTACAAGTCCAGCATTCATCCTTGAACAAGGGTCCCGACAGTCCACAGAGAGTCTAGCAGATATCAGAAGCCAGTCTTGGGAGGCAATGTTAAAAATTATAGATCTAACTAGGCGTGACTGACAAATTTTTTGCAACATGTGCTGAAGGGGAGCAACCAAAAAGATGGCATCCAACAAAACTATTTATTAGAATTGTTTAAGATCTTCGTTTGAATCTCGGTTGTTTTTTCAAAATATCCTTTAAATCATGGAATTATCAACATCAAGTGCCTTCAATGGAGTGTCAGTGAAGTACTACTATCAAGTATCTAGAGATTACATGGTAAAACACATACAGACAGACATACACACAAACCAACTATCTATAACCCTCCGCCCGCACTCGGGTTAACAAGACTATCAATCTATTTCTCTCAAAAGGTTTTGTTGAAGTTAATCCTTGAATTTTTTTTTTGAATATTCGACAAAAACGAGAAGCAACGTCACACAAGGTCGTTTCAAGTGCTTGCATGCGAGGGCTAGGTTTACTATAAAGAAAATTCAGAGAAGGGATTGTCGCTGAAATCTGAGGTTTGATTATTGATAAAACAACCATTTCCTTTGGGAAGACAAGGCTTAGAATAAATAAGTGCAGAAAGATATGACTTAACAAGTATGAAGAGGCTATGAACTTGTATGATTTGATAGCAGTGACTAACCCACAAGCTCTTCCACTGTCATTCTCTGTGGGTTCTCTTTTAAGAGCCATAATCAAAGCAGGCATAGCTCCACAGATTGCTGCGATGGCCTGATCATATGACAGCCATCTGGTAGGAGCAGCCATTCTTAACTATAGCACTAACTCTTCCATAATTTTCAGAACTTAATGAAGAGCTGCTTCTAGTACAGGACAGTTCACAAAAAAAAAAGTAAGGTGTGAATCAAAAGTCTGAATGTAGTCCACTATGCTCACTGCTTGTGAGGCTACCAGAGCGACTTCAACAGACAATACATAATATCTCAGGATTGTGAGCTTTTATTTATGAAGCAATTCCTTACATGTTTACCAATCATTGCTGGTGCTCCATCAATACTTTTGGCTGTACCATCGATGATATCCACTATTTTCAAAAAAACAGGTATGGATTGATTCAAGAAACAAACAAATACAGCTAGCTGTTTTACATAGGCAATGTCAGTTGAGTCATCACAAAGAATTACAACTACAAGATTGGCTGAAACTTTGAGGAGTATATCATATTTGACACGTTGTGAAAGGACAGTTAAAAAGTCATCAATCATGTAGTTAGAAGTGCGATGGGCATTTCCAGCAACATCTAGCTCACGTAAATAAAAGCACCCGAGGAATTTGCCCAAACTCAACAAAGAAGGAAATGTACTATAATAATGAGCGACTTGCTCTTTAGCAAGCAATTAAATACATTCGAGAGCACCTTTGACTGCTTGACGCTGCAAGGTGGCTTCACCTTCCATACCTTCAGTGCGCCTGGCAGCTATTGCTGTTCCTTCTATCTAAGAAGCATCAAAATGGGACTTGCTTTGTTGGCATTCTAGCAGCTTATCTTTCCAAAATTTTTGCCAAAGAAACATTGTCGACACCATCTTATTTGTTGCTTCACTGTGCTTTAGACATACCAAACAAAACATAGAGGGCCCGCTTTCACAATTAGGCTCATTACGTACCCAAGGAAACTTATTCGTCATCCTGAGTCATAAGCTGATCCGTGCTTGCTAGTAGTCTTGTAAATGCGAACCTTCCCTCTTGGATGAACTAACAGACGGAGGTGATCTGGCACAATACTGTACAACAACTTGTTCTACAGAATCCATACAATAGGCTGAAACATCATCATTCACATAATCCCCGACACCCTGACATAGTGTCTTGACACTGTTCTGTTTGTGTCGCTGTCAAAGGATTGGCAGAAACTGTGAATAGTAGCAGAAAAGAAGAAAAGACTGCTAAATTGGTTTCCAGGAGGATGGATTGGGAAAATTATTCACTACTCAAATAAGGCATCAATCTTTTTTTGGTGATCATTATGACGTTTACAAATCTGATTAGGGCGCAAGATTTTTTTATGCCATGAACAAAGTTGTGTATAGCATTGCGCCAGGCTCTCTCTGTCCATCAGTTCAACCAATAAGGACAGGGCTGGTTCACGAGACTAGTTTGTTGGAGTTGCTACTTCCACTTTGTCGTTGAGGCTTTGCTCTGCACGGATCATCTCCATTGCTTTCCTATATTGTAGATGATGTCGTTGACGATATAAAGTCAGTTGACTTACCACAATATGACAATGTTTACTACATCCAGATGCCGTGATAAAATATGTGACCAAGCATGAGAAAACCAGACCTGTGTTGCAAAAACGACGGGTTGCCTTTAACGGCCTCAAACACTCTGTTCTTTCACGGTAGGCTTACAAAACTTGCTCTGCTAGCTCACAAAGGTCTGTAGAGATAAGACATCAAGTTTCAGAACCGGGCACTATACGTTTGTGAAGTTGCAAGTCAGTAAACACGAACCGTCAATCGCGATCATGAAAAAAACGCGAACGGTTTTCGTTTTTTCAACCGTTTGTTACTCCGTAGTGCTACAACAAAATCTTTCGTATTGTATCTCATTTTAAAGAGCATTTTCCGCTCTATCCAGTGGTATAAATAACTCGGAAAATTATTTTTGCGACACAGATCTGGTTTTCTCATGCCCGGTCACATATGCAAACAAGTAAGTAAAACTAAACACCACACACATCTTTTTAGGAACAAAACTTACTAAATAATTAAAAAAGAAATGAAAGCACTAAAGTGCTGAACCGTTGCGGTCATGCATGTATATACGATAAACTTTATCCATTACAAACATAATTGGACAACACAAAGCTTCCTTCACACCAGCAAGTCCACACTATGACGCACGTCAGATTGTTACATATACTCTGGAACTCGCACACTTGCACAAAAGACATTTATAGAATCACACGGTCTACAAAGAGATTCTACTTTAGTCAACATTCTTCAAACTTCAATTACCAATTGAGCCAAGAGAAAACTTACAAGCATGCATGTCACTAGTAAACATGCATCACTTGAATAGAGCAAACTAACAAGATTATAGGTTGATATATTTTTTTCATAGTAAAAAAGCTTGCATGCCATCACTAGTCAGGCAGTGTGTACATGCATCATATGCATGGGAAGTTGGACCTTCATGGGTCATTTAGCCTTGAAAAAGGGTTGAAACAGTCCCAGTCAGCATCAAAACAAAAATCAGAGGCCAGGCAATGATCAAAAATATAATAACATCCTATAGCTAAGTGTCACTGACATACTTTACAACATGTGCTCAAGGGGTGCAGCCAAAAAATGATTGAGTCATTGTATTCAAGAGAATATGAACGGCCATTTTTCCCTATCTTAATACATTGTTAATTTGTACATGTGCAAAAAAAACATGGGCGCGGTTGCAGCCCATGATTGATTGATATATCAGACTAGTCAAAGATCTTCATTAACTTTGAATCTCTGCCAATTTTTTAAAAATTCTTTAACTCACAAAATTACTGACATTAAGCACCTTCAATGGAGTGCCAGTGAAGTTTACAATTAAGTATCTACAGAGATTACATATAACACACCCACAGACACAAACCGACAACCCTAACCCTCCACCCACGCATGGGTTAGTTAATAATAAAAAAATATTGCATGCATAATATTTTTTTCTGCTACTAATACAAACACGGCAGGACACCCTGTTATTTACTATGTAGGGAAACACTACATTCATTGTAAATAGCAAGCAAGGAAGTCTTGAGAGAAAATGAAGTTACTAAAATGCCCATCTTTGGGCATACATTGGGCTCAACAACAGTCAGTCATACAGATTGATACTGCGTTAAAATTTATTAGGTGTGATAAATTCTTTCAGCTTTGAACAGGTATATAGCTTAAAACTGCAACTACTGTTTAACTGCCTTATTATGTTACGTAAAGTGCGTTTTCACAATGACTAGCTTTTAAGATTGGTAAATTTTTCTCCAAAAAAATACTTGAACCTATGGAAAAGTTATTACATGTGTCAAGGATCACCTTGGTCACCTCCAGAGTGAATTTGATGATAAAATGAGAAGGCTGTAACACATTGCTTAGGTGTAGCTGCCATCGCAGTTGCTTATTGGCTTAAGTTCTCTTACTACCTTCAGCAGTGGTTAAACTGTGTCTTACTGTTGAAATCACAAGTTAATAAAACAGTTACAGTAGCCCTCAAAAAAAAGTTGACGTTGCGTATTCGTTTCGTATTCGTTGCGTACAATGAACCGGTCATACTAAAGTTGTTTTTCATTACAGTTTTATCACTCAGCTGTCATAACTTAGTGTTATACTGTTTGTTTATCAATACTATAGCTAAATAATAAAAAATTATGACAGCTGTATATAGCATAGTAAAAAAATAACACTATAGTATAATCGTAGTACGGCCGTTTCGTAGTACGAAACGAAAACGCAACGTCAACTTTTTTTTGAGGGCTACTGTATCTTATTTTTGCTAAGATGACATTTGACAGTTGTAACCCAATAAAACATTTTCTGCCAGAATGTACCAGTGTTGGCGCTTTTCATTATAATTCTCATGGTATACAGATATTTGTACCACGAGAAGCTACATGCATAAGACAAAAGCTAGTACGTATCCGATACGTAACCTCCTATTACTTTCAGCAAGGGTTAAAAATGCCTTACGAGCAAGCATCGCAAGTTAAATAATTATTAACTAGCGATTTCAGAAGTAAGACATGCTATAATCCCTGCCTAAAGTAATAACTTGTAAGACAATTTCAATTAGAGACACAAGCCGCTTAATACCTGGGACAGTGCCCATGCTCCATTGATTATCTTATCAGTAAAATCACTTTGATGTTCAATTACCCAGCTGCAACTGTGCCCATGTTTTTTTTTTTTTTCGCACATGCACAATGTATTAAGATAGAGAAAAAATGGCCATTCATATTTTCTTGAGCCTCCCAGTTTCAACTAAAAAGGCAACATTTTTCAGTTTGGTATTGTATTAACATACAGTATAGGGCATAAAAAACGCTAAGTAAAGCAGAGTGGCTACTGCTTATCTACTTAGGTAATTTACACATTCTACTGTGTGATTACCCTCTCACTTAGCAGTAGTAGAGTGTTACTACCTTCAGTAGCAAAAAATCTTTGCCTACTGCATTCTGAATACATTTGTTAACTCATAACTTCAACTGCATGAACCATTTCCCTGTCACAAGAGGTCCATATTGTATGGCATTTCAAATCCACATGTGCCTGTATTTACTATTACACTGCTCCTGTATAAAACCACTACCCTACTCTACTGCAAGGCACTACTCTACTCTGCCTTTAAAGTACTTAGGAAGTATGGTGCTAACTACTTGCCTCTACTCAGCACCTACTCTACTTTACTCAGCGTTTTTTATGCCCTATACTGTATGACAGATGGACTTCATATGGATGTATCTAACTTCTATGAGTTTTGGCAAAGGTAATACCACAGAAATAAGAATTAATATCTTGAAATGTTTACAATTTTATCGATTTCGGAGTGCTCAAAAGTAACTTTTTTTGTATACAGTAGCGGACAAAAAAAGTTCCCGTTCCGTACTACAAAACGACCCTACTACATTTATATTACAGTCCCCTCTTAATATTATGTTATATTCAGCTGTCATAATTTTCTATTGTAGCTATAGTAAAGCTGTCATAATTTTCTATTGCAGCTATAGTGTATTGGTAGATAAACATTATAACACTAAGTTACAACAGCTGAATACTAAAACAGTAATGAAACATAACAATTGTATAAACGTAATATTACCGTTTCGTAGTACAGAACGGGAACTTTTTTTTTGTCCACTACTGTATCTCCATGACTATAAATCTAAACTTTTGCCAAAACTGACAGGTTATAGATAGGGTTAATAACATCTTGCAAATAGAATTTTAACTTCATCAAAGTAGCGGAACAAGTTGCCTAATCGCTCGAAGTTGATTTATCTTCGTTCGAAGCTTGTCTGGATTTGCAAGACTGGAGTTGAGTTTGTAGTTTTTAAGCTCATAGCTAGTTTAAGTAAGCTTTATTCTTTACTACCATTATTGAATGTTATGCAAAAAAGCGTTCTAATATTGTATACTGATAGTTCAAAGTTTGCCTTAATTTCAGCCATTTTGAGGCGGTCCCAGGTATTAAGTCGCCTGTGGAAGCTGAAATTCGGAGTTACACCAGGGCAAATGGCTTATACATTGCAGCTGTTTAGTTTCTGAAACAATAATAACATAATTATTATAAAAATGACAGCAATCACATGGCTGCAACTCATGATTCACGGGCGACTTAATACCTGGGACAGCCTCAAAATGGCCGAAAATAATGGCCAAATTCAAACTGTCAGCAAACGTGTTAGGTGCGTTTTTATAATAATAAGCAATATTTATAGTAAAGAATGAAGCTTACTTAAGCCAGCTATAAGCATAAAAAGCGGCCAACTTGCCTCTCATCTTCGAAGCGGCGACGATGCTGAAAGAAGATAAATCGACTTT
>JAYJLX010042984.1:1895-13305 GCA_036873525.1 Chalinula nematifera
CCTCAGGTGATGAGAGTTGGAGCTAGGAGAACGACATTTGCTAACTTCACTGACATTTGTAAACTGTGAGTAAGAATAGAGTACAACCCTGGTTAATTAAACATTATTACAAACTAACAGTATGATTCTAGTTAGTTAAATAGATATTAATAGTATTAAAAGTTGGTACAGGCGACCTTTGACCTTTACTACCAGAACAGAGTTGACATGATTTTATTCCAGCAGTATTTATTCAAAACACAGCATTGTGAATCCAACTTCAAAGAACATGATTCTATATTGCTTTACTTTGTATATCAATAGAGAGTAATTCTATTGCTAATGATCCTTTTAATTAAGTCGGGATAACCCTGTTAATTATCTCGTTTAATGATCCTTTTAATTAAGTGGGATAACCCTGTTAAATTATCTCGTTATACTGTAGTCTTCATCGTCAACCCAAGCATGTGTTTGCCTTCTTACTGGCTGAACTGGGCACCAACGGATCTATTGACGGTAATAACCAGTTGATAATAAAGGGAAGGTTCCAACAGAAGCAGATTGAAACTGTACTAAAGAGATATATTAGTGAGTTCGTTTGAAGGGGGAGTGACAGGATGTGGGTGGGAGTGGCAGGATGTGGGTGGGGCTAGATTGTGAGGTAAGTGGAAGAGGTCACTGGTAGTGCATTTATTAATAGTAATATGTAACATCAACTTCCCTTAATAATTGATTTTCTTTGTATTTCTAATTCAATTATTTACTAACTTTGACTCACGGGTCAAAGTGTTAATATTTAGAATAAAACACTTTGATATTTTTCTTATGCACAAGCTCACTATCTGATTTCATTTATTTGTCCTTTTCTAATTGGCTATTTCCTTTGTAGCTTCTGGAATCCATTTTGCAATACGCTTGCCCTATACTGTGTCATGCATAGTTTAGTATTGTATTTTAAAAATGAATGTATTAACTGGTAATGTCTGTATTTACGTAAGCTAGCTTTTCGATCACCATGTGCTCATCCAGCTCTGTAGTGTAGAGTAGGCCGGGCTATAGCAGTAATGTGTGTGTGCTGTGTGAATATCGTGTAGTATTTATGTAATCTAATGTAATTTGGCATCCATGTCATGTTCCAAAAACACCTAAACGAGATTATTGTACGTGTCGATTGTTTGTTACCCATTTTGCTTCCTTTTTTTGCCATTTATTTTATCTCCTTTTTTTTATTTATTCTATCAGAGGAATACGTGACCTGTCACACATGCAGGTCTCCAGAGACCATTCTACAAAGAGAAAACAGACTATTTTTCCTCCAGTGTGAAACTTGTGGGAGTAGGTGCTCGGTACAGAGCGTAAAATCTGGATTCCAGGCAGTTACCAATAGAGCCCAAATGAGATCAAGACAGACCTAGTTTTTTTCTGTTGTTTTTTTTGTTTTTAACAATAAGATAATTAATTATTTAGCATTAATTTATTCATCTCAAATAAATTTTTTCCCCAATTAAGTGAATACTGACGTGACTGAATTTCTCCTGCAATAAATGGGCGTGGTCAAACCCAAATTTTTCATTTAGTGTGTGAAAGAGATGGCGACTGATGGAGGTAGCAACCAGGAGCAGAAAGAGACCAACAACGCAGTCACTTCCGAAGAGAGAGGCGTCTATGATTTTGCAGACGGTGGAAGGTACATTGGTGACTGGAAAAACGGCGGAGCTGACGGCTACGGAGTTTGCGTTGGTCCAATGGACAGCGGTGTGTTTCAGGGTAAATGGGTGAATGGTCACCAGTGTAGCGGTGTGTTTAAATGGAACAACGGACAACGATACTTGGGAACATGGAAGAACGGGAGTAGACATGGCCTAGGAGTGGAGGTACGATTTTCTTTAAAACAAAAATCTTCTAAAAGTTTTTGCTAGCCCATTTTTTTTTGTTCCAATTTGTTCAAATGGTATTTTAATTGAGTGATAGTTGTAAATTCATCATATCCCTGAACATGTTGTGTGTAGGTTCGTCCAGATGGTTCGGAGTATACCGGTGACTTCCAAGAGAGCATCAGAGGTCCATTTGGTGTACTGAGACTATCCAGTGGAGGTGGGGCCCTGTATCGAGGGACTTGGGAAGAGGGACTACAAGATGGAGTTGGTGTTGAAGTGTATACTGACAAAGGTATCATAGCACCTGTTATATATTGTATATATAATTATGTATTATATTGTGTGTATGTATATGTGTGACTATGTGGTTTAATATACTATAAGCTATAAAGCTTTGAACTAGAATGTCTTCTAGAAATGAATATATTTATAGCCTCTTGTTTTCTTAGCCTGCCCCAGTAAGGAAGCTGTAAGAGCTTTTGGTTAATGCATGGTAATGGTTGAGGTCAGCCTGTGTTCCTGCAGTGAAGCTTCCCCTCTTTTTTTTTTGTTGCCATGGCTACATTTGTTCACAATTATGTATATTGTCAATCACCACCATGTGTCTTAGCTCCTGTGTCATTGTAATCAGGGTAGAGGTTTTGGCTGTATTATTGATATTATTAATTTTACTAATATCCAAGTACCTACAGTATTAATACCACTATTTATATATTTTTATTGTAAACATATAACATATCGCTCGGCAGTGTTATTTTCAACATGTAAACCACCATGGACTTGGGGACTATGGAGGTGTGTAGGTAGGGGGAAGGGCTGCTTAAAGGTGTAACACTTACTATTAAGCTATCCTATAGTCTCACAGTTCCTGAAAATATTCTATGAAAACCTTAAAATTACTACTAACAGCTAGTAATGAGGCATTGTTTTGTTTTTTTTTTCGTGGTATTGTTTTGCAGCCAATTTACCACAAAGCTCTAATCATGGATTCATCAGTAGCTCATTGATCAGGTTGCTATATCTTATTACACTACAATTATTATAGGGTATAGTGGGAAGAGAGAGGGGCGGTGTAATTCCCATATACTATTACTGGTAGTAGGGCTTGTATTGTTTGTTATAATCACACTATGCATGGTCACCTGGTCAGTAGCATTGGTGCATGTGTAAAGAATTGGATTCTAATGTACATGTATTAGGCATGTTTAGCATACATGTAATGTGTACTGTTTATACATGTACAGGTATACGTGACCAATGTGCTGTATAATTATATTCTCTCCTCGGTTTCTTTGTGTTGATTATTTTCATATTAATTATTAAAATATTTGAAACTTAGTCGAGCGTGTCTACTTATTCTTTATTCCTTAGCCAATATTTCCATATGCTCGTACTCTCTCCTTGATTTTTCTTATTTTCAAATTGAGTGAATTGTTTTAAACTAAACAGTAAATATGTCAGCTTCTGTATTCTTGTGTATTGTACCATCATAATTGCCTCTACTCAATTCTCTGTATTCAAAGTGTTGAATTCCTATACCTAATTGACTATGTGGTATATATTCAGTTCCTACCCAGTACTGTACTATAATGTCTATTGTTAGATTTCATCCCCCCTAATCTCTCTGTATGACTGAATATTCTCTGAATTGTTTTGCCTAGTGTAGCCGTCCAATTGGACCATATACTCTAAATAATAGGGGGGAAATCACCATAATTTGTATACCTACTCTATTCTGTTGACCTCTGTAATTAATTTGAATGAGGTCATTATGTATGTCATGTAATTGTTACATATGTTAATCTTATATCGTCTGTTCCTTTGTTAGGTGTTTACAAGGGCCAGTACAAGAAAGGCTTTCGAAATGGCTACGGTACACGATCATCCTACGGTTATGAGCTGTACGAGAAGAAGCAGAATATAATGGCTTCTAAAGAGGCTCCACCGATGACAGTAGGGGGCGGAGGCTCAGAGAAGTCGAATGCTATCGAAGAAAGCCCCAAACGGGCCACTTCTCTGAAAAGGCCCGCCTCAACTGGTAAAGTGAATAGTGATACACTGGTACGTACTACGAGTTCGACTTCAATAGCATCTAATTCATCGACCCGTGACTACCTCAACATGTCTGGATCTGGTAGTACAATGGCGTCTTTCATGGAGAAGGACTCCTCCAACTGTCAGATATACGAGGGACAGTGGTACAAGGATAAACGACACGGTCACGGTGTTCTCCGTGTTCCCGGTAGCTACACATACTGCGGGGAGTGGTCCCTTAATAATCGAACTGGAAATGGAATTTTGAGGTACGAAGACGGACGCAGAGAGGAAGGGGTTTGGGAGAAAGGTCAACTGGTCATGCCACTAAAAAGGAAGAAGATCTCGATAAAGTATCATCAGTTGGAAGCTAAGGTCAAGCAGGCGCACACGTTAGCATTACAGGCAGCTGACGTGGCTCGAACCAAGTCACTGCTTGCTGAGAGTCGTGCCACTGCGGCTTCTAGCAGAGCAAAATTGGGCATTAAAGCTGCTGACGAGGCAAGTATGAATGCGGATGCAGCCAAAGAGAAGGCTGACCAACTGTACAGTACTGAACACAAGGTGGAGGACATACCAACGCCAACACTGGACGAGGCACCTCCTTTCTCACTGACTCATTCTATGTCGGTAGCGTCTAATGACTCCTTAGACAAGGGGAGTGATGGAGGATCGTTAAACATACCCAGCATAGCACTGAGCCCTAGCATGGAGAGTTTTACCTCTGATTCCATCATCAACAGTAATACCAGCAAGAGCCCATTAGTGAACAGCTTAACAATGGAGCACTCGAATCCGCCTTCCATGGGGACCAGTTCTTCATATTCATCTCTCAACTCCTCCTTGCTGGGCGCACATGATGGCGTTAGCCTGTCCACCCCTTCAACACCGTCTCTGTCACATAACAGACGACTGTCAGGATCTTATGTCGTGTTGAGAAGAAGTAGCGACCATGTGTTAGAGAAACAGCCTAGTGCACCTTCAACGTCATCTGAGGTGAACGCAGCTTTAGAAAGAAAAATAATGGGAACCATAGATGATAGTACAGGTATGTAGACACTGTTTCTCTCTCTCTTGCTATGTGTATAAGTGTACTTGTGCATTAAGCTTTGTAAGTTGGATTTACTAATGGTATTAAACCCTGCAGTAGGCTAGACACTGTTCATTTTCATTTAGGGGAAATTGTTACTGTGTTTACAGATGCAATGGAGGATCAGCCACACCCCCAACCACACCCCCAGTCGCAATCGATTGTCACTTTCAGGCAGCCGTGGAATAAAGAAACCCAACAGATTCCACCTCCTCAAGAGGATAAAAAGCAAACTCAACCCCAGCCAGCGACCATTGATAATGCACTGAGCATCGATGTTATTGTAAGTGAAATTAACCCCAACGTACACACACTTGCATACATGTACTATGAGGTACTTTTGGGCAACAAATTTTTAAACGTTAAAAAAAATTGAACTTTACATCAAAGGAAAATATTGTTCCTTTGACATGGTAAGCAAATTTGTTGCTCAAAGTTGAATTTTTTTATTTTGTGGAAATTCGTTGCCCAAAAGTCACTCAAAGTTGCCCATAGTGTATATTGGGTTTATAGCACTACCAACAGATACATGAGTATAAAGTGTATGTACATGTATATATGTAGGGTTTCCTTAAGTATAGGGCTGTAGGAGTAGCTTTAATTGTACAGAATTACCACGTTTACATGTATATAGTACACAAGAAAGTATCCATACGTTTATATTAGTGATGTCAACTCAGTAAAGGAGTTGACAGGAGTGTAGTGGAGTGTGTGGCTGACAATAATTCCTTGTGTGGTGTTATAAAAAGGATGTTGTTAGAGTGACCACTATGAATACCTGTAGTTAATGGTTTAATGTCGAATTGTTTGCGTGGAATTTTTCCTGTTAGATTTCACTGGTATTCACAGATGTGTGTACATGTGTTTAGTAATGGGTATATAGTAATGGACTAGAACATTACATGTACAGTAGAATCTCTCTATAGTGAACTTCAGGGGACCATAAAAATGGTTTGTATTACAGAGGTTTCCTTAGTACAGTGGTTATTTTTCATGTAATGATTTACTGTGGGACCAAATCCATGTTGTTTGTAGTATAGAGGTTTCCTGTATAACTTTTGCTATAGTATTTAGTTTCCATGTATTTTCAGATCACTATATACTATAAAGGATTCCTTCCCTTTTCCTTTATAGAAACAAATGGCGAACTGGAACAAGACGATTGCCTACATTAATTTTATTCTTCTTCTGTTCCTTTTATTGTTAATTGTGTTCATCGTAGCCTTCCTGTCCACTACAATCTCACAGAATAATCCCGCCAATTTTATGACCCACATGGCATAGTAGTGCCACGCCCCCGAAACCATGTTTATTCGAGTTAATTCTATTACAAATCATTTTTTGTATTATTGTTAGCTTACGATTATCGATTCTTGTTTATTTATTAATTAATATTAAATACAAATTAATTAATGCTAAAGTACAAATGATTTAGTTGATAAAGTGAGGGACAAAACCTATGCACTTGTGTGTTTGCAATTAAACAAAAGCATGTTTGTGAAGGGGCGGAGCTTTGCATGATTGTAAATCAGTTAGATATTAGCCAAGCAGTGATAATTATATTCATACTTTATGCATATATCAGACTAGTGGAATATATATGTTGGATCAAAAAAAAAACTAATCAAAATTATATTAATTAAAGTAAAATTTTTACCAGTGTTTAAATGTATTTCATAACGCGTTTGTTGTTATAATCAGCAACATATATGGCCCCATATTGATCTATAGTGACACCATAAGGATAGCTGAACCCACCCAATCGGTTGACCTGTTGTCCTTTAGTGTCCATAATATGAAGGTAACCTATACTGTCACTATGCTGACAGGTAATAATACGATATCCTCTCTCGTCTATTGTAATGGAAAGAGGTGTTTGGAAGTATCCTTTGGTGTTGGAATAATTGGTGATGTGTTCCTGACCATCAGGAGAGAATATTGCTACACAACGAGCATTGTGGTAGGTTACGTGTATATTACCATCATTATCAACTGCTACATCTGATGGATTATTGCCTTGACAATCGATGGACTTGAGGAATAAACAACTGCTACCATCAAATACTTGAACACGTTTATTGTTATTATCAGCGACCAGTATTCGACCCTTACAGTCGTGGGTTATTCCCCATAGATTTTTGAACTGGCCTTGCTGAGATCCTTTGGTACCAAACTGACCAATATACTTGCCATCCAATGATAACTTCTGAACACGATGATTACCATTATCTGCTACATACAGGACATCATCAAGGATAGTAAGGCCCCATGGATTATTGAACTGTCCATTGCCATTGCCTTGTGACCCTATTGTCTGTTTCAGTGTTCCATCCCCTGAGAACACCTTGATACAATTACTATCAGCATCAGATACATAAACATCACCATTAGTATGAACTGCAACTCCTCTAACATGATTACCAAGATAGGATCTTTCATTGGTTAGACTGCCATAATTCTTCATATTATTACGTACCATCAGTCTATAAGGACTCTTATTGATGTGTGACCCATTAATCTTGATGGAGAGGTAATGTTCACCAATGACTTTAGGAGTGAATGAGAATGAAATAATACCAGACTCTTGATCAATGGAGTGAGGTACATTTGATTCCTGCCCATTGGGATCCTTTATCGTACTAATAATGGGAATAGAATGGAAAGGAATTGGAGTGGATTCTTTGGTGTTATGTAGTGATATTGAAACACTTCTCTCTTCGTTGATGGTAGCTGTTGGAATATTAAAGCCACTTACTAACTTTGGCTTTATATCAACAGAAGAAACCAAACCGAAACTGTTCATTGCCTTGTGTAATGTACTGGGATCCACTGAGAAAAATATGGCATTGTTTTCTTCAATTTCTTTGGTGGCTTCATCGTACTGTTTAGTCACTTGTTGTATTCGAGTGTTGATGAGCTTCTTAGAGTTGAGGACTTCAGTTGGTGAATGGTTTTCCGATACATCTTGAGCAAACTTCTCAACGTGAACCATATCTTTCCTCATCTTACAGCAGTCATGCAACTGTTCCTTAACAGCACATATTTTACCATTGGCAATAGAAGCGGCTTCCATTAGGAGGGTTTTCCTCCTGTTCTCAACTGCTTCAATCATGGCATCAAACGAGGTGTTTATCTCTCTCTCTACCTCTCCTTGACGATTCTTTATCCTTTCAATCATCTTCTCCCCTTGAGTGATGAGCTCGTCCAATGACCCAATCATCTCGGTAGTAATGGTACCAACATTCTTCTTGATTTCTTCTCGACTCTTCTCAGCAACAGTTACATCATCCTTGATCGAGTGCCCTCCATGGTCAACCAAAGCACAGCCATGACACGTTATAACTTCACATTGCTCGCAATAAAACATTAGCATTTGATTATGCTTAGGACAAAAGGAAGGCTTTTGCGAAATCTGCAATTGATTGCTTATATCACCCGTCTTGCTTTCTATTGCTTCAATGTCTATAAGCTCATGGTTCATGGTTATTGGAACACACTCGTGATCTTCTTTACAAGTTTTGCAAAGAAATAAACGACATTCGCAGCAAAACGATACAGCAAACGCATTCGGACGCTTAACGCAACGATTGCAAGGGCTCTTCTCCTTTGATTTCATCTTTTCCTTTATCTTTGCCACCTCTACCTTCCCAGCTAAATTAATGTTCTGAACGAACCCGGTAACGCCCTCTGATGGTACTTCACAATACTCCTGACAACTGGGACACTTCAGCTTGCCACCTTCCGAGCTACCCTGTTGTTCTCTTTCACTGACCAGGCATTTCTTACAGAAGGAGTGAAGACAGGGTAACAGCAACGGGTCCTTGTATAACTCTTGACAGAGCTGGCATTGAGGAATAAGGTTATTGCTCGAGTCATTATTTGTGGCCATTTTTGACTGAGCTGACTTTTAGGGGTGTGGCTGGAATATTAAAATTAGACTTTAAATCTAATTAAATGTCCACAAGCACAAGGCTGTTTCTCTCTGCATTACTGATAATTTCTCCTACAAGATTACTGATTTGCAAGGGTACAGTTATAATTCTAGCTGTCTTTATTGTTACTGATGATATTATTGTTTATAAACTGTCTATAATGCATGTTTTGTAACTCATGACTGAATTCCCTTTTCTGTTTGTGTCGTAGGCTTTCATAGTGCTGTCAATAATTTAACCACCTTCTCTAGAGCAGTAAGGCCTTCAACAATAAGGAACAACACTAGTACAATGGCCACACCACCTGATGATCAAGACTGCCATGTAATATTAACTACTTCTCCAAATATGGAAGTAGCCAAGAAGATCAGTCGGTTAGATATAACTCTATTTCCTCACAAATTATTATAAGTGTGTGCTATATTATTGTATTGTATAGTGGTTTGGTAGAAAATAAGCATGCAGCCTGCGTTAACATTATACCGCAAATAACTTCAATGTAAGTAGGACACCAATGTAACTAATAGTATTATCATTGTATAACTACACGAAGATATGAATGGGAAGGCAAAATTCAGGAAGATGAAGAATCACTTATGGTAAGAGGAAGCTATAGCATATGATAGAGAGATGCCTGTCAATTATCAGTGGTAGCCTGTATGTGTAATAGAGGTCTCCCTAATGCAATAATACTGCTGTGTATCACAATATTGTTGATCCATATACTTAGTACTAAAGTCTGTTCATGTTGAGTTAAGGATTTGCTCATTAGATATTCATCTAAAATTCATTAATTATGGCTGCACCCCCCCCTCCCCACACACACACACACTTTCATACTTATTACCGTATGAATGGTAAATTATTGTGCAATAATTGCCAATGAATACTAATTATTAATGAGCAAATCATCAACTCAACATGATCGCACTTTAGTAGCATGTGTGATTGATTCCTTACCATGATTTGAATTGCCCATGTAAGTTTTGGGTATCCCATAACAAATTAATGGATAAACACTTTATCCCCACACGAACCTATGCAAATTTTGGTTGTAAACAATAATCCTTCATTAAAGGTAATCAAGTCTACTGGACAACAGATTGATAAGGTGGTTAGCTACATACAGAGTAACCATCCTTATGATGTACCAGAGGTTATATCAATGAAGGTATGTATATACAGTACAGCTATAGAAGTATAAGTTAATTAATAACTGTCTCATTAATATAACTATTATAGGTAGAATATGGTTCTAAAGCTTATCTTGATTGGGTCAGGAAAATGACCGGTTTCAAAGTTTGAACCTCTGTTATTAGCCGTTAATATTGTATAATAAATTATTATATTTTATGATTATACTAAACATTGTTATTGAGGTATTGAATAACTAGTGCACTAAAGTGCAAACCCTCACCACTGACACTATACTGAGATGCAGTGATTCAGTACCACAAACCATACTGATACCTAGAATCCCACACATTGAAATGCACTGAGCTCTTGCTAGCTCTTGAAAAGTGCTAGAGTCTTTAAAATTTAATTTCGAAACTTTTCAGTATAGCTGGTAAGTTAATTTCAAAAAAAAAAAAAAAAAAAAAAAAAATCCCACTTACTTCAGCCATTACTGACAATCTATTCAGTGGGTGTCATATGTGTGGGGGTGTACCCGCAAGAGCACCCAATAATGATCCAGCGATCATATCGAGCAACTCAAAGAGATACAGAGGTCACCGCGGTGAATACAGATTAATTACTTCACTCCGCAGACCCTCTCCGGTCTTTCCAGTCAGTATAAATGGGAGGAATTTTAGGAAGACCCCAGGCCATTTACACACAATGTGTGCCCTGCAAACCGGCCATGTAGTCTGATACCCAGACTGCACCACCACAACATAATGTTTCTTATAATATGAGGAACATTATGTTGTGGTGGTGCAGCGCTTATAAATTATATAAACGCGTAATTAAGTGACGTGGCGACGAAACCTACTATTGTTCAGTTGGCTTAGTGTCATCACTTAATAGAAAGTGCTATAAAAAAAATGAATTTAAAATAAATAAATAAAAAAAAAATTAAAGGGTGTACCACAAGGTATGGTACCCCTTGGTACCCCTTACGTACCGGTAAGAGCAACCAATAATGATCCAACGACTACTTCAACATACTCAAAGAGTCTGGTACGGGGTTATACTGTGGTGAATACAGCCTGGTTACTTCGACCACTATACTCCGCAGACCCTCTCCGGTCTTTCCAGTCAGTATATAAAACCTTTTGGCTTAGGGACGAGCTTTGCAATATGTGTGTGTGTGTGTGTGGGGGGGGGGGTGTATTTACTAGTTTATATTGTGGTAGGCAATTCAATTAATACTGAGTAGAATAAAAAGTGCTGTAAACAAAAAAAAAGTTACAATAAAAAAAAAAGGGCGTACGTTCCCCGCAAGGACGTACCCCTTACGTACCCCGCAAGGTACGGTACCGGAGAGTAGCCACAAC
>JAYJLX010042995.1:0-13728 GCA_036873525.1 Chalinula nematifera
GTCAATGCTGAACCAAATCTGGAATAGTCTGTATATCCATTGATTGTTGTAGCATTGAGGAAACCATTACCCTGTGGTATTGAACAGATACAGTTATATTAACCCTATATACATGAACATAATATATGAAATACTTGATTATTTTCAAATATAAATATCCTTCCAATTTCAATAGTACGTTCACCGGAATATATTGGAGCACCAACGATAACGTCATCATAGCTACAAAATGAATATCACATATATAGGCCAGGTAATATACTATTGAGTATATTACCCATCGTTGTTAAGATCTAATGACACAATTGAATATCCAAACATCTCACCAAACTTAACAAAAAAATAAGTAGCAACAAATATTATTTGTTTCAATGGTATATGCATTATCATGTATATACCTGTGTTCCTGTTATATATTCCCTAGGGTACTCACGGTAGCTGTTATTATACGGAAGAATATATACCTATATAATATCAGAATATAAACTACTCACAACTAACAGTATGATCTAAAAATAAAGCACAAAGTGATGGTACATGCACATCACTATACATGTACTCACATATCCTGTGGATTGATACTGATCATATCTTGGTGCCCCCACCAGAAAAACTTTTAAATTAAAAGATTAAGGTGGGATGCATGAATTAGTTAGATTTATTGTATTCGATAAATGATAAACTATAATCCTTACAGGTTTCATTAGTGACATTAATATGGCCTTCTGCAAACGAAAACCCTATATAATGAAAGCATTATATGTGCTGAACCCTCGCGGTTATTCATGTATATTCACTTCATTCAAAATAAATGTAATATGACAACACAGCTTTTTTTACACCAGGAAACGCATACACATTCTTCACAGTCTTTATGTCAGTGGCACATACACAACACACACAATTATAAGCACTTAACAATAACACAACACATTTATATTCTACTTCAATAATAATTATTCACACTTAAAACAGCCAAATGGACTAAGTAAAAGCTTGCAAACATGTAGTAAACTATAGTGTAGAGCAGATCATAAAGTTTTACATATACTTGACACATATATTAGATAGTCTTGTCCTCAGTCTTGTTAAACTCCAGTTTCACTTCAAAAACTCCCAATCACTAGAAAATACTCCAGCAAAAGATGAAATGTTGGTCCTTACTAGGGCCTTGAGCAAACTTTTAAACACATGAGCCATAAGCAAGCACTGATCCAAGAGGCCATGATCAAAAACAAAAACAAAATTGAAGTAGACTCTAAGGCGTGACTCAGTGACAAATCCAACAACATACTTGTATCTTGACTTGTATGTGCTCAATCAAGGGGCGCAGTCCAAAAAAAGGCGACCAGCATAACTATCGAATGAAATACTCAAAGATCTTCGTCTTAATCTTTGCCATGTTTTTCAAAAATCCTTTAAATCATGGAATTATCGACATCAAGCGCCTTCAATGGAGTGTCAGTGAAGTTCTACCATCAAGTATATTCACAGAGATTACGTCGTAACACACAGACAGACAGATAGATAGACAGACAGACATACAGTCACACACAAATCAACTATAACCCTCCGCCCACGCTCGGGTTAATTATGGAAATAATAAACCTGAACATATAATACAATTATGCAAATTTAATGTTTTGACAACTGATGACACAATTAATGCCGCACACTTTTAAAGTCATACAAGTTCTACAAATTATATGAGTATTCTCAGTGCACTGACCATAGAAACCAACAGACCCTATAGGAGTATTGTCATAATCTTTTCTTCCAACTATATCATCAGTCCCTATTGATGGAGGAACAGTAGCTTGTTTATAGCCAGCACTGTTAATACTATGATCTGAAGCATTCTCATAGTATGCCACTCCCCCTCTACTGAAATATCTTCCCGGAGTTCCAATAGCAATTTCAGTTGAGGATACTCCCTGTATAACGAGTTATAATTATACAATACATGTATTAATATAATTACATGTACATTATATACCTGTTTGATTTCCACTCCAAATCCTGTTCCACAATATCCTCCCATATTTTGATTAAAGCGGTTTCCAGTTACTATAAATATAACATATAGAATAAAATTAATGCTACCCGCGTATATGGACTGCATGTATACTCCGTAGCGGTATGATACAAGCACATTTGTAACACAGGAAGTGCAATAAATAACACAGCAAGTGTACTAAATGATAACACAGAAAGTACAATGATAGACTAGTTTGTTTAAATTGGCCATTCATAATTATTATATACCCACCCACTCAACTATATCGAGTGCGATTCCGGCCATAAGTTCTATATCGAGTGAAAACCGGTTCTATATACCGGGAATAAATGAACGGTCAGCGCTTTTGATACACCCATGCAGTATACTATGTATAAATACTCGTATATATAGTGCATGCTGTGTATATTGTGTATATTGAGTTGCCTTACTACATGGTAAAAGAATAGTGAAGTTGGTCAATGTTTTCTCACTACTGTAGACACATCTGCCACGAGGTTGTGGTCCACCCATGTCACCAACATGCTTCCACAACGGAGCACACGCCTTAATAAAAAATTATCCAAGATTATACAGTGCAGTCGTGGTAATTGCATGCTAAATTCAGTGTGTCACACTATAAGCACAGCCTAAACAGCATGGCAGAGGGATGCATGTGTACTGCCAAATTAAAAACTCACCACAAACACTCCATCTTTACTGTATACAGTGAACCCCATTAACTGTTCTTCTTTGACTTCATCACCATCTTCAACATCAACTGTGGTAGTACGTATATTGGGATCATTACCTACATATATACACAAATGTTTATATTTGTATTACCGCATTATGAAGTATCATAATTGACTGACCTATTCTATCAAAGAGATATCCATCAGGTGAGCGAGGATCACCATTACCAAGCACTGGTCCACAGTCAGGCTCATTAAGGTTACACTGATACACTAATCCAGTGGAATTAGCCAAACAACCCAATCTTTGCTCTTGTGTAGTAGCCCCCAGTGTTGTCTCATTAGTAGTTCCTAGTGACTCAGCACAAGCTAGTGAGTCCACTTCAATACCCGATATACCTCCAGGGAATATCCCTCGAGGGGACCCAACCATAATCCTATAATGAGTAATAGTGTTGCATGTGGTTGTGACATAATAATAAATAATAGAATTTGGCTAAAACCCCCCCTGTTATGTATAACTATTTATTTTCTTTGTTTTTCTTTAAGCTTAAAATTTGTAAGTCAATTGCGTGCATGTTTACATTGTACATGTACATGTTATGCTTATTATTCATACAATGTCAACTGTGTATAAGTTTATATTTTTCTTTTGCCAGTTTATGACTGTTTCACATGCAGGAAAAATTTCCTTTTTACAATAATGTTTGTGAAAAGATTGTGAAAAAAATTGTCATGGTTTTTTGTTTTTAATTATTGTTAATCATGTATTTTTAAAAAACCACAATGTTTTTCATTACTGATGATAATCTTTTAAAAAACATTGCAAGATGAAAAGGCAATTTTCCCTGTACATGTTTATTTGCCAGTAGAATTATATTTCCACATGAAAAAAAAAACTTTGTGAGTGCCATTATAATTATGGTGGAATTAATTAGTCTTGTCAGTCACACTATAAGCACAGTCTGGTATATTGGCCATATCACTTTCGTTCCCACGCAGACTATCTTGTTTTACGTTGAGTTCAAAAGGTCATGATTCACGTGCTGAATCAATAAAACGTCATCAAAATCAAAGAAAACTTGATTTTGATGTCGTTTTACTAATTGATTCAGCATGTGAATCGTGACCTTTGAACTTAGATGGGCATGGCCTGTCCTATCACCTGCGGAAGGACGGGTTGCAGGCACTATACTGGATTTGTTCTGCCGAAGCCATTTATAAATGGCTTCGGCAGAACAAATCCAGTATAAATTAGCAATTACTATGTACTATAGGTACATAGTAATTACTAATTTTTATTGCAAATAAAACATTATTAATCAATTAATTGTAACAAGATGACCGTCGTGCGTAACAGCAATTTGTCATGCCTGTGGATGGAGGGACAGTTCTATAGTTCGGCAGAGAACCATTCACTTAGTAGCAGCACCAACTCTGCAGATCTTGTCAATGCTCGGAATGAGTAAAAATGCTGGAAGAAAATAAATTTTATTCATCGATTTATAAACTTTATACTATATACACGTGAACACTGCAATCTAATTATTGGTGCCGCCAGATTCAGCTGGCAGAACAAATCCAGTATAGTGCTTGCAACCCTTCCTTCTGCCAAGTGATAGGAGTCATAGGACGGGCCACGCCCATCTACTTTGAACTACCAAAACCAATACGGTCTAGACCAGATCCTCTCCATGTGCAACAAGCTATGTGAGAGGGCCTGGTTATGTACACGAACTAGAATTCATTATAGTGCATGGTGGACCACTAGTCCGCGGCACACATTAATGTAGTATATTTAATCGGCATATTATCAGCCATGTATATATACCTCATTTTAGCAAGAGCAGTATGTAGTGAATCTGATGGATGTTTCTGATCTATAGGGTGGGCTGTCACTGAGAAACCAAACCAGTCAATAGCATTGCCTTTAGCAGGTGACACTCTCACAATAGGTTGACCAGTATCAAAGTTAAGGCAGTTTACAGTTTGAGAGAAATCAGTACTAAAAGCAATAAAGAGCATCCAGTAGTATGGAGACACAGCAATCATGATTCTTTACTTGATCTTCCCCCTCATATACCAAACCCGGCGTTGCAACCGAGTAGACTATACGTAGATTTATACCAGCCAGCAATATCTCAAATAGATCTAGCAGACTCCACCCATGAATTGAGTCTGTTCTAATCACTATATCAGTACGCTCACAGTCTCGCTGTGAACAGTATCCGAGCGAGCTAAAAAAAAAAACCCGCGCGGCATCGCCTTTCATTCAAGCCAATGATGCATCATTGATTTGGACTTATATACTAGAGAAATGATGAGTCGCTTGTATTCAATTGTATCTGTTTATATTCAGTTGATTGTTGCAGGTCAGTAAAAGATCTACATGTATAATAGACGTCTATAGATCTATTGAGTCGCTGATCGCGTCTGTTGGCAAAATGTTAGACTAACATGGCCTGAGCATGTATCGTTTAACATGGCAGCATGTAATGTGAAATGTATTATCATTGGTATCTCAGTTCAATATTAGACCAGAATTATCATCATCTCAATTTAATACAGTTGTTGGCCAGACCGAGTCATGCAGTTCATTTAATGTGTGTGAAAGTTGCTATGGTTCTGAAGGATGTCAGTGGTGTTTTGTATTGGTAAGTGTTGTGTTACAAGTATATATATATATATATATAGCCACAGCCTCTCTTATAATTAAGGGGGGTCCATGCACTGCGGAGCTCAATGATATGACAATTGTATAGGCTGCATATATGTAGGCGCTAACTGGAGTCAATGAATATCATTAAAGTTGCTGATGCAGCTAAATATGGTATGGATGGCAAAAAGCCATGGTAAGCAGTGGGGGATGGCTCAAAAAAACAAGTACCACTCGAAAACGATACGATTCAAGACAGAATGCAAGCCGCTATAACTATTGTGAAATTTTATACTAAACCATTAATATACCTTAAAGCGTGAAAAACAGCCCGTGTACTGACGAGATTTTCAGCAAAACAAACGTTTTCTCCTACTCCTACCATACATTTTTGCCATTCAAAATGGCGGAACCACTTTTAGGGTAAAAATTTTTCTCCATACTAACACACCCACTTTTCACAATTTGGAATTATATATGGCATTCTGTTAGCACCTAACAGGTCTATAGGAGTCTGCTAAACGTCACGAAGCTTGCAGCTTAATAGAATATGATGCATATATAGATCTAGTCATGCCGCACCAATGAAGCGCATGCTAATAAGCTTAAAGTTCCAGTAATGTGGGTGATGGAGTCACAGGAGCTTTTCCCCTTGAAATCGTGAATTTTATAAGTATCGTAGTATATGTGGTACTGAGACGGAATGTGCATTTTTTTAATATTGAGATGAGTAGCTATAGTCTATGCCCCCTAAGTGGCTACTGAATTGGTGCTAGCCAAAATCCTATGAATATAATCAAAAATCCAATGAATATCATTGTTTTCCTAAATACGGTATACACAAATAATTGGTAGGGCAAGTTTCCATTGCAAAGAGTAGGAAAATAGTGTAAAAACATTAACTTGAAAACAACGTGATTTCAGGACAAATCATGCAAGCATGCAATATGTATAGTATTAAGTTATGATTGTATAGCCATTTATATACCTTAAACTTTGCAAATCTGCTTTAGTTTGAAGAATTTAGCCAAAAAGAAATGCTGTCCCTACTCTTTACCATGTAAAGTTGCCCTACAAAATGGGCGGCCCAGTTTTCAGGAAATTTTTTTTTACTACTACACCCACATTTTAATTGAATTTTTGGTTAGCACCAGCTACTTAGGGGGTCTTATATAGTGACAAGCTTACCAGTTTCCTTTCCAGCCCTGCAGCATGCAGGGAAAAAGGATTTGGGCCAGTTGGCAGGCAGAAAATTAAAAGGGTGAAACTTGGAAAAAAAAAACGAGAAATATACATATGTCAATCAGTGATGTGTACGTGTTAAAACTGACTAATAACTATAATTAACTTATGCTGGGCATGCGCGGCATAGAGGCTTTTGCATGCAGTTCGCTTTATATTCTATCTTGTTATCATAGGGGGTGGGATATTCATGTGTTCCGAGATCTGCCAATGAATCATGTTTGGGTTCAAGTACTGCTGAAGCCATATTCTGCCAAGTGAGTGCGATGATTATAATTATGTACATGAATGCTAATGAATTCAATAAAATGCATGCACTTAAACCCTCGCCGAGCTTGACATAAATCAGCTAGCCTGAGAAAAGAAAAAGAGACTCATTGAGAAAAAAAAAATGGACCAAGCTCATTGCTATATTGAGCTTGGTCAATAGCACTATTGTGCGCTATTGTGGTATGACCCAAATTTAAGACCTATAGAGCTGGCTATAATATTAATTTCCTAATTTTCAGTTTGGATAAAAATGAGCAGAAATTTGTAGCATAGACCTCCTATAAGTAGCTAACTGGTGCTAACCAAAATTTAATTAAAATGAAATTATTTCCTGAAAACTCAGTCGCCATTTTGTAGGGCAACCTTACATGGTAATGAGTAGGGACAGCATTCCTTTCTAAATTCTCCAAACTAAAGCAGATTTGCAAAGTTTAAGGTATATAAATAGCTGTATTATAACTTTATACTATACATACAGCTTGCATTTGTCTTGAAATCACGTTATTTTCTATATGTTATAACTGTTCATTTTACAATGAAAACTTGCCCTACCAATTATTTGCATGTTAGGAAAATAATCATATTCATTGAATTTTTGATTATATTCATAGGATTTTGCTAGCACCAATTAGCTACTTAGGGGGTATATAGCCTCAGTTATTATTATTCAAGGAACGTAGTAGTCATTCATGCACCGTCACTGTGTCACGGCCAATCTGCATATAGTCTCAGCAACTGAATAATATTAGAGTCTATAGTACTAAACTTTATAATTATAACCCGAGCGTCAGGGGGGGGGGCATGCACATGGAGGGTTTAGTATACTTAATTAACCTTATATTACTATGTTTTCATAGAATCCTAAAGGAATCAAGGAGCAAGTGCCCATTAGCAGAGTTATTGTTTCTTTATATCCAGGTATACTGCATGATAACTTCTGAATCAACCAATAAATGTTTAGTTCAGTAAGTAATGAAAACACATTAGTACAAAGAGTTTAATATTAAAAAGCATGCAGCACTTTATATAATTTAGGTGGATTATCATGTTCACGTAACATAAGCATGTGAATTGAAGATAAACATTGTTAATGACTGTAATGTATAAAGTTGACCTTATATGGTTCAACTTTTGTTACATTTAAATATAATGGTTCCTAGAATCTATTATATAATACTCTTCAATATGTATTCACTTGCAGTATACGTTAAGTTTATAGTGAAAGTTAATTTTTTGCTAAATAAATGTATATAATTTATAGTGTACTAAATGGGCTTATTATGTTACTGAATTATTAATGACTATATAGCTGCTTAAATTCCAGCTGAATGTCATGCCTCGATCAATTATAATATTTTATTATAGACAATTCTACATCATTTGAGTTCACTGTTGAAAGGTTACCAAACCCTGAACTGGATTTTTATATGCTAATGGACTTATCATTCTCCCTCTGGGATGATCTTGATACTATTAAAAGCTTTACAGAAGATATAGGTAAGAACTGAGCGGATTAATTGCTGCTATCAATAGGCATATAATTCTTTATAATCTATATAATATAGCAAATGAAATAGAAAACATTACTTCAAATTATTCGATTGGATTAGGCACTTTTGTTGACAAACTAACGTATCCTTATGTTCCTGAGTTCATTCTTGAGTTAGTTTAATCTTAAATATATAGGCCCACATGGGATCATTATATATATATATATTATTATATACTATTATTTTTATTTGTAGTGGTCTTCCGTTCAATATTGGTGGCACTCCATCAGCATGTAGAGTTGATATTTGTGTTGCACCATTTAGTTATACACATCTTTTGAATCTAACAAATGACAAAAGCAGTTTCATTGTAAGCACATTGATTTTATGTGTATTAATTGGACTGTGTATAATATAATGTATGCACATACATACAGTCTACATTTGATAGCCTTGGAATTTCAACTAATGCTGATACTCCTGAGGGAACACTTGATGCCATATCCCAAGCAGTATTGTGTAAGGATCTTGTTGGCTGGAGAGATAATTCTATCAAGATATTGTTTGTCATAACTGATGCGACTGCTCATATGGCTGGAGATGGCAGAGTCAGTATATACACTGAGTCACATACGTAGTCTCAGTCATGCAGACTATATATATACTCACACATTATACCCCAAACTGGGGTGGTATATTAGATTTATTCCAGCATGTGTTGCCATTCTTCAAACTCCGATTATTGGGACATAGATGCATGGGAGTCTGGGTACGGGACTATAAGCCAACATATATATGATACACTAATTATTGCTCAGTAGCTCAGCACCATATGTCCTAGCTGGGCATCAGTGTACACACGTACTGTATTATATATTTACTATTTCACTTTAGCTTGCTGGAATATTTAAACAATATCCTAATGAATGTAAGACAGTATATGACTCTAAATCTAACAGTTTCACATACTTGGAGAATACAAATTTTGTGAGTTAACTTATACTGAATGTAGTATACAATACACAATTCATAATGTACCGGCATAACTGTAGCTACACCGCACTCGCATGCATTCATTCATAGGACTATCCATCCATTGGCCAAATTAGAGAAACATTGTTCAGCTATTCTGTTACCCCTGTGTTTGCTGTTACTGAAGAGGTTCAGACCTACTATGAAAACTTGGGTGGAATGCTAATGCACTCCAGAGCACAAGTTGTAACTACTGGGAGTAGTTCTGCTAATATAATAACTGCAATTCAATCATCCTATGAGGTTATATAAGGAGCATGCATATAGGCACATGACATGCACTCAACAGCAAAGTGGTATTAGTTTTATATTTTAGAATATTGTCTCCAATGTTGAATTAAACTTCGCCAACAATGTTGAGGGTATGACTATTGATGTAATTGCCACCTGCCCTGAGTGAGTATATCCACAAATATACCATGTGTCACTATTATTATCATTCCCCATTTCTATAGTGGTGTATCCAGTGATGCATCATGTGGTAATATTACTGTGGGAGATACAGTACAGTTTCAAGTTAATGTCTCATTAGATAAATGCCGTCAGAGGTTAAGGTTATTATCTAATTAATATAACCATTATATATTAGTACCCGGCTATTATATTAGTCGAGTGATTCCAGTCAAGATTCCTGGTTATGGTCAGTTTGATTTGGATGTTAGACCAGTTGCAGACTCCTGTCAATAAGGATATGGGAGGATTCAGTTAATGAGCTAATATTAAACTAATTATTTTTATTGCTCAAGTTTTAGGTATCTGATGATTATAGTTATTTTTAGCTGTAGCTGTTATAGTTTTGTAGTAGCTAATAATTAAGTTGCAGCTTTCATTATGCTGGCTTCGTTCATATAATAGTGTAATACTATTTTAAATTTACTGATTCATCAGCTGCTTGTCTGGTGTTATGCCGTAATGTGACAATTGGTGATTGAGATTATAGATATGCCAAAGGAGCTATGTATTTGCATAAATCTAGAGCCATTGCCATAGACTTATAGTGGCATGGTCAACAGCAACTAAGGATGCAATTTATAGTTGAGGCCAGCCACACCCTCATCTCCAGTCCTATCCACCTCCAATCAGCCCCGCCCTGTAAACCAGATATAGCACAGTGAAGATGGGACTAATGCATACTAGTAATGTGATCAATTCAAAAACTTATTAATTAATTAACATTTTAAGTAGTGTATGTCATCGACATACATGGTTGCACCGAGCACGTACTGGCCTGAGCAATTTTTTTTGAAAAAAAGAATCTCGGCATGTGGATATAACTAATAAGTGTACCATCAGTATATCTACAGACACTATGCATATTATATCAAAAAATACTAAGCACTATATTATTATAGCAAATATAAAGATCATAATTATAATTGAAAGAATTAGTGAAAACAATAATGTATTAAATCATAATATAACAATACAACTACAATAGTAAATGAATTAAAAATAAATTAACTATACACTAAAGAAACATTAACACAGTATGGTATGTATTATCTGATAGTCGGTTGTTCATGTAAAACGAATATTCTTGAAGTCAAGGTAGCCAGCCATTGAACTCAACTCCTTATCAACCATCTCCACTAATTCAGAGAAACAAGGACGATCATCAGGAGAGTGGTTCCAACAAGACAACATGAGAGAGTACCTATATCAGATACAAATATGTTTAATAACCATTAATAACCATAATTAATTACTTACACTTCCTCTGTGCAGGTGGGAGTGAGTGGTTGATCCAGTCTCTCTCCTGAGTCTAACATTCTAATAATCTCCCTTGGATGCATCCCAGGATATGGTGTCTTACCAGCACTGAACACCTCCCAACACAGGATACCATATGACCACTATAATATACATAATGATAATGATCTAGCACCTGGATACACATAAACTAACTTACCACATCTGTCTTCTCACTGAACTTTCCATAGTGAATGCTTTCCAATGCCATCCATTTGAGTGGTAGTTTAACTGGTTGATCGGATTCCATATCTTGCTTGAAATACTCTGTAGTGTACACATCCTCTGCTAGTCCAAAATCAGCTACTTTAATTATCCCATCAGATGATATCCTTATAATAAAAGCGGGCATTTAAAATGAATTTTGGTAGACACTATATTTATAATGAACCAATTACAATAAGCTTACATGCAATTCCTTGCTGCCAGATCACGATGAACAAATCTCTGTTCTGCCAAGTAAGCCATTCCTTTTGCTACTTGTAAACACATTGACAGCAGCTGTTTTGTAGTGTCCTGTATGACATTTTCATCAACTGATTCTGATACAGTTAAATTAGGAGCCTCTTTCCTCAAATACGACAATAGACTTCCATTACTCATGAAAGGCATAACAAGACACGGGGATTCAAGTAAACCAACACAGATACCCGTCAGAGAAAGGACATTAAAGTGATCAAAATGGATCATTTTCGCTGCTTCATCAATCAACTCGTCAGTCTGTGTTTGAGAATAGCTACCTAATCAACATACAGAATATAATTATAGTTATTAATACATTAATACAGTGGAACCCCTCTTAAAGGACACCCCTCTATAAAGGACACCTCTCTACAAAGGACACTTTTCTCTGTCCCCAAGGTGTCCTTTGTATAGGGGTTCCACTGTATAATCATTGTGGGGGATTGTATATGGCATACCTTTTAAGGTTTTCACAGCAACTGATACTATTTCAGGTACACTGTTTGTGTGTTTTGTTAACAGACCACGATACACTATTCCGAATTCACCTTTATAATATATTATACAGCATTGAGTAATATACAGTGTAACTCCTATACCAACTCACCTTGGCCTATTTTTTCAATCAGTTTCAAATTTTCTGGCTCAATCAAACTAGGCAGAAGCACCCTGCTCACTGGTGACTTTACAACGGGCGATGCACGTAAGTTTAAAGAAGCAGTGAGACTTATTGGTGAAAGAAGTGGTGTATCTTCAATAGCAGCATATGATTGTTCTATTGTAACAAAGGAAAAATCGCAAACAATAATACAGTGCCATATATTTACTATCATCTTGATCTTTTGATGTATCAGTTTTTATCAGAGCTAGATCTATTGGCCTATATACGTACAGACCACAATGATGTTAACAGTATACAGCTAATATATCTTATTGTGATACTAACGGTGGTTTATTTGATCCTTCATCAGATCTTTGTTTCTTATTGTGACGACGATAAACAATAAAGATGATTATACCAACTACTAAAGCAGTGAAAGCAAAGACTGCAACAATGGCGCCAATAGTTGCTCCAAATACAATATTACTGACAGCATTGTCAGTGTTAGTTGGCTGGACAGACGTTGAAGTGTTTACTAATACTGTACTTAAGAGTATTGCAACTGATGATGATGGTAAACTTGGGAATATAACAGGGACATCAATTAAATTCTATAATTGTATAATTATACTTTCATCAGCTGTAAGACGCCAATGATGCAGTTATTAATAAAAGTTAATTACCTGGATCCTTTGTGTGTCCGATCTAACAAAGGGTAGTTCAGTAAGATGATTAGTTGGTACGAAACTAGTATTGACGGTAACGAATGGTCTCTCCTCACTCAGTATATCAACTGTTAGGTTGAAAGGAGCTACAGACTCACTAGTTAGCTATAGTGAAAGAGATTGGTAAATAAAATATAACCATTACACTCCTGACTTACTGTGATGTGAATGGCAGTATTGAAACATGTGGATTCATTGAGCTTCAGAGTAACTTGTCCTGTTTTCGTGGTTATGATTTTGTCATCAAAATAAAATCTGTGGGGCACGTTAGTTTCCTCTATTCTATAACTGGCATCTAATCAACAGGTAAATAAAATTAATATGTACACCATATTACTTGTTATTATATACTTACTAAACACATCTGCTACATTCTTTCCTGAGTGGTAAAGTGCACAAATGCTAACATTCAGACTGAAACAAGAATAAATGCAATAAAAAAACATTCATTGACTGTCATGCTGTAATACTTTTACCATGGGATAGTTTGGTTTCTCAATGAACAGTTATATACACTGAGATCACTGGATACAGACACATTGACAGCTGCAACAGGACGGGAACGGAACACAAACACTGCCTGAGACTCATATGCTCCTACTATAAGATCTATAGTATACATTTGGAAATAGATTCCATGATAATCGGTGCATGTCATTTCACAGTTATACACTTATAGAATTTATTACCATTAAATTGATTGTTGTCAATATCTACTGCACCTGACAATGAGTGACCAAACATCTCAACATTATCCAGATCAGTGACTATATCAACAAATTCTGCTCCATCAATACGCTGTGTATACAA
>JAYJLX010043006.1:0-13726 GCA_036873525.1 Chalinula nematifera
ATTGATAAGTGACCACTGTGACGCACGGCAACTGGTACCGATGTAAGTACTAAGCCATATATGTGATGAGTTACCATGACTAAACGAGAAGAGAGACAGGACAGAAAATCATAGTGATTAACAATATTCAATCAATCAATCAATATTCACATGCAGAGGAAGATGATATGCTTTGGTGAAATGATTATATCCCAGTTGTTCACAGACGATCATCGCTTCAGTTGAGCCAAAAGAAGTTTTAAATGCATGTATAGTACCCCATGGCCGTATTCATGTAGTATTATTGTCGAGAAAGCAATTCTTAAATTTGTCTTTCACGTTTTTTGTCTGAGAAGTCCAATGTTGAGAATAACCCTTCCCATACTTTTGAGAGTGACCTGGTTTTTGATGAATATTCACATGTGCCCATGCCATTTCATTTGGGTTCAGTATGCTGTGTGTCAGAAACAGACAAACAACGTCATCATCTCCCATTTCATCAACATTGTACCGTGGAGTGAGTCTTCATATTTAAAATTTTTAGAGTTTTTGAGGATATGCAATGCTTTTGTTATTGGAGGCTTGACAAGCTGTAGATATAGGAAACGTTCAACAATAAACAACTGATTTTTTTTGTTTTGTGGATTGGAAAACATTGCAGTAGTTATACTTAGATTTAACGTGTTGTTCAATCAAAGGTGTGCCTGTATTAAAGACAACAAATATATCAAGCCATTCTACCATTTGTTTCTTTGTCCAGCTTCTTGCAAGAATTTTCCTCTATTCTCTGTGAATGATATGAGGCATTATCCATGACAATAAGACTGCTCAGGGGATTATTTGGATGTAGTTTATCTGTAATCTGCTCCTCCAGATTATCCCCAGTCATCTTATCGTGGTAATCGGCTGTGTTTTATTTAGAGCGGTAAATAAGAATGGTGTTTGGTACTCAGCCCGTCTCACCATCCCCTGTCCCAAAATCTAACGTGTTCCTTTCCCAGAAGGACAACCAACACCCCCTGAAGTACCTCCTGTTAATTATCAGCCTCAACCCACACTTTGTCCTTTTCATTGTATGTATTTGCCCAAGTGTCATCTAGGTACACTTCCAGTTGCTTGTCTTTCTATTCTGTCTCTTTCCCATAGGTACAGTATGCGTCGAAAAAAAGTGGCCGCACCGAACTGTAATTACTGGGTACAGTACAGTAATTACTGAGTACCAACTACAGTACTTTATCCAGCTGCTACATGCTTAACAATACAGCAGCTATTACATGTTACAGTACTTTGACAGTAGTTTTGACAGTACTTTTAAAGGTAATTACTGTGCGGTGTGCCCACTTTTTTTTCGACGCATACTGTATATGAGTATTTCTGCTCAATGTTGTGTGGCTGCTCATAATAATAACAACAAATGACCAACATTGATTTTTTACCTTGAAAATAAAATTGTCTAGTGCCACTGCGTCTTCCTGTTGTACAATATTTTATGTCTTTATCAAAGTCTGTCGTAATCTTTTCCTGTGATGTCTTGTATCGTTTAGCAGGTGATTCAAAATGTTTTAGTACAAAATACATGTAGTCAACAGTTTTCTCAAAGTATTACTTAAACTATTGCTCCCAATGCTTGTATCCTCCAGCTTTAGGTGTTTTACACGTAGCTGCAGTGTTTGATTTTTTTTATTGTTGGTATTCTTTCGTTTGGGACTGTAATCTCTTTTCTTGACCAATTTTTTTCCCTTTTATACAAATGGGAGTTACAGGAGCTTGCTAGGTCCATCACCTTGAGTTTTGAGGCACATGTGACTTTTATTAAATAAATATGATCTTTAGTAAAATAGGTTTGAGCTTGCCACATGCTCCAAATGGCTGAAGGTTCATGTAAAGATGTCTTTTTTTTTTTTAATTGTACATTGCTTCCTCGAACTTTAAGTGCCATCGTATTCTTCCGATGTGGTCATTTTTTTGCTGCTTCTGTTACTTGCAGTTTCCAGAAGGTTTTCATCTTGTTTGTGTTTGAAGACACTGTGTTGCCCTCAATCAAAATTATTCCTTTATCAATGCTCATAATGCCGGTCGTCTTTTATTTAATGACTATCTCTTGAATCAGCTTTTCTCCTTTCAGACACTGGCAGAAGTTCCTTTGTTGCTGTGCAGCAATGTCATTCTATTCTTCAGCTCAATCTTGTTAAGTACAGAATACTGATTGTGCACTATAGCAGCTGTTTGGCAGGTTATGTGCTCATTATAATGTTAACTGCCAAAAATTCTTGGTTGTGTACTATATATATAAGGGAAACTTTTTTTACTTATGTCCACCTTGTTTTTTGATCTTGTATACAGGAGTCTGCCTTGTTGTCACTCTGGCCTGTCCTGCTTTCCCATGTATAATACTTAGACTCCTTACAAAGATTGATTTCCTTGTACATGTGTGTATAACTTTATGGTTAAATGCTAAGAAGGTGTTTGAAATGTTTAATAGCAACTTTATTAGCAAATATACTGCATTTACTACATGTGCATGTATGTAAGACTCAGAGTGACTTTTTAGTGTGAGCATACAGGCTATTCAGCTGTACATGTATAGGGTTGTGTTTGTGAAATGTTCATGTGTAGCTGTGAGGGTACCAGTTCAGCACTGACCATATATCCAGGGGTTTTTATGCAGGCAATAAAAATAGCAAAAATTAAATTATGTAAAAATTTATATAATTACGCATGTTTTTTTTTCCACAAGAAATAAAAGTATGTAATCGGTGATAAGTAAAAAAGTATCATGCAAAAATTTACAGTTTACGGTGTTACATATTGTTTTGTTATATCTATATAACATGTATGTACACGTACCGTATAACTGGATATTTTTACTGTAACTTTGTTTTTGCTTGCAACAAAAACAGCAAAAATTAAATCACGTATAAATTTTGTACCACATGTGTTAAGTATTGCACATGCTCTATTTCAGCAAAAATTGAATCACGTATAAATTTAATAAGCAAAAAATTAATGGCGTAAAAATTTCCAGTTATACGGTATATACATGAATTGTGTATAATTTATTTTAATTACTTTCAGGTCATCCCAAAACTACTTATTAATACGTCTGCACATTGTTTGAATGAATCAGGAGATTATGATGATGAGATGTTCCTGTCCCCTCCCTCAGAAGATCTCCAATGTCCTGTTTGTTACCTTGTTGTAAGAGAACCACACCAACTAACATGTTGTGGAGCTACACTGTGTCAGGTAATATACACACTCATATTACTGGATAAAATTGGTTTACTGTTATTATTGTTATTGTGATTAAAGGTTTGTTCTGATAGTACTAGTGCTAGTGTACTGTGTCCTTGTTGTAGAGACACTAATCATGAGACACTGGTGGACAAGAGTGCTAGGAGAAAAGTAATGGGTCTACTAGTAAAGTGTACTGTACCAGACTGCCATTGGATTGGGGAGCTACTGGATTTAAAGATACACCTCACAGTAAAGGGCAAATGTCCTCAGCAAATAGGTTTGATAGTGCTTGCCATGTAGTTTCATTCTTGCAATTAATCAAAATGGTTTTAGCTACATGTACATGTAAGTAACAAATACTTTGCCCAATCTCCTTATGGAAATTGTTTTGCCTGTAATGAACTTTTATTCATTCTTTTGTAGAATTGATAGCTATGATTGTTAAGCATGAGGTAGAAAAGTTGCAGTCAAGCATTGTGATAGGTCCCAATCTTTCTTTTTTGGGGGGGGGGGTCTGGTACATTACTTTGCTGCAACTTTTTCTACATATATATGTATATAAAAGAGTTATGTCATCAACTGATTGGGCAAATTATTTATTACTAGCAGCTTAGTCTTTTTTTATAAAATTACAGTTAGTTTGTCAGCATAGTTTTTTTGACAGCTCACTCTCGTATATATTGCATGTACATGTAGCATCATTCAGCAACCAAATACATGTACTGGTTGTATTATAAAACGAGTAAAATCAAACATCTAAATTTTTTTTTACACAATAGTGAGCCTGTGCAAATTGGCTTCAGTCAACTAAAATTTAACCATATGTGCAGTGCATCGCAAAAGAACTTTACATTGCTTACTATGAAATGATTGTTTCATGGAGAAACGTTTTAAACATCGTCATTGTTCTCAACTATGTTAAAAATGTACTCAGCTGTTGATTTTTTGTTGAAATCTTTAACTATTTATTATAAATAAGTTAAACAGCTGAATATAACACAGTAAGAATTGTTTGTAAATGAAAGCAAAAAAAGAATGCATGAAATCTTCAATTTACAGTAACTGGGGAATCTAGTACTGGTACTTGTATGGCTGGAAACAAACTGCATCTAGGTTACAGTTGTGATTTTCATGTTTACCCTTATAATATATGTACATAGATATGTACATAAACCACTTTTGTTCTAATCATACATGTAGGTTACGATGCTAGTATTGTTCCAGTGTGGTGTCATCAGGAGCTATCCTCTCTACATTATGGAACACTACCAGTTTATAGAACAATTACCAACTTTTATGAACTCAAACAGAATGATGCTAAAGTATTCACTGATCCATTCTATACCAGTGATGAGGGTTATAGAGCGACATTAGCTGTCTATCCTAATGGAATTGGGCCTGGTAAAGGAACGCATGTCAGTGCATACATTAGCCTGATGAAAGGAGCCAATGATGATAATCTAGAGTTCCCATTTACTGGTATATTCACTCCACGAATACTCAACTGGAGAAGTAACAGCTACCACATGGAGGAGAGCATATCGTTTGATGATGACATACCGATGAAGTGTAGAACACAAGTCACAGTTGGAGAGAGAGCTAGTGGTCCGGGTATTAGCCTTTTCCTTCCCCATGATGACCTAATCAGATATCTTCATCAAGATATGATTTGTTTTAAGATTGGTTTCCATCCAATCAAGCAAGCAATAGGTAATACATGTACAATGTGCATTGAAAAAAAATGTACACACTGAATGCACTGAACCGTAATTACAGAGTACAGTACAGTAATTACTGAGTAACAACAACAGTACTTTATCCAGCTACTACATGCTTAACAATACAGCAGTTGCTACATGTTACAATAGTTTTGACAGTAATTACTGAGTAAATATTAGTGCGGTGCGTACACTTTTTTATAATTAATTAATGTATGTACTTGGTTGATGGTACAGGTACTAATTGTAATTTACATGTATATGATAGTAGAACATTTGTTTGAACCTTTTCATTTCATCTTCATATACAAGATATACACGTACATGTATAATGTACAATTTTTTTAAGGGAAAATATTGCTTCAGCTAAAAGACTGATGTTCTTTAGCGTACATGTACATGACCGCTACAATAAAGCCATTTCACCTTTGTATGGGACATTGTGCCAATCTAGATGTGTTCTATGTGTCATTTGCGAATGTAGCACTGATGTTATTATCATGCCAATGGAACACCTGCTTAACAGGTTAAGAGGTTTGTTGCCAACTAGAGTATACTATTATGACCACCATATGAGCATGTATACACTGGGAAAGGGCCCAGATGATAAGGGAGCCAGAATGAGGGAATGCACTTCCTGAACGATACGTACGTATACACCTGTAAGCCACACGCTGCAACAACACAGGAAGTAATCCTGGACTCAATACACTACTGTCAATGGATCAGGAGAGGAGTGCTGCCTTCTGTTTATGCCTATAGACAACTGTTTGTTGTGCTAGTTTAAAGTACTCGTAACCACAAATGATTGGAAAACAAACATAGTGCCTACCTGGGTACTTCTAACTGCATACTACCATTGACCCATTGAATATCAGTGAGTGGCTCACTGCTCTTGCATTTGTTGTCAGGAAAACAATAAGAGGTCCTCGTGCATAAAGGTATTTGTAGCAGCTACTCTATCGTCCTTGCTTTTAGGTGAAATTTAGCAATATTTTTTCTGTCGTCGTAATGTTTTTTTGGAGGGTCTCCACATATTGGGCAATGTTGACAGTTAAGCTGAGCTGATATTATAGCATACGACACACAACACCAACAATACACTAGGCATACCAACAGTATGAGATCCACAGTTAATGGGTAACACCATTGGATACCACACAACATAAATGGAACAAATTATGCCAACAATCAAGGTTTAATGAAGTGCATGAATGCCAATATGTACATGTACATGTATGTCGAAAAAGGTGAACAACTACATGTATTCACCATCTCTTCAGCATAAAGTTGAGTCTTTTAATACCCACAAGCCTGACAAAGCACTAACTCCTACTGTCGTATAGAACACGAGTATACATTTATATACATGCACTGAATCATACCTGTTATTATTCGGCTCACAAGCCACACTTGTTATCTTTACCTAGTGGCTTCCCCATCAGTTGCTGGAAGTTGATCTTTCGCTCTGAAAATGATTAGCCAATACAATATCACTGGACGGTGAATGTTAGATATCCTTAATTTTCTACTATATGCATGCATGCATGTTCTTGTCGTTTCATCCCATCCATTTGAAATGAAGCTGATCATACTTTGTGATGTAATTCTATTGAGGTATACTTATAGCATTATAATGTTTATACTGCAACCGAATACATCTCTTGGCAAGTAGGTTTGAAGACTTTTCTGTGAATAGTTTGAAGCAGACACTAATGATTCAACCCATCATAGAGATGAAAGTCATTTCTGCTAGGCAAACAAGTTTAGTGTCCATTAGCTTGATCCACTTCAGAACTCTAAAGTATAAAAACTGGATTTTGGAGCCATAAATAAAGGTAGCCTTTGTGAGGGGAGGTGGTAAAGTCTCCTCCATGATTCGATGTTGGATGTGAACGGTGTGGCAATTCCATTATACCACTTCCACGTTCGTGTGTCTCACAGGTACATTTGTTCTGATGTGGTCAATATGACTTCAGGTCTGCCAAAATACCTGTCGTCATCAAATTGCTGCATTTTAAGGAAAAATTTTGACATCCATTTCACCAAATTATACTAATTTCAATTATTAATGTTATATGGCGGCCATTTTTTTTAATTAAATGAGAAATATCACATAGGCATAATGTGTGGGCGATTCAAAACTGAGTAAAATGTTTAGATTAATCCAGCTAACAAAATTGTTTAGGCAAATTTAGTAGAAATTGTGTTAAAATAATGCACCTAAAATAATTTTTTCAAAGGCGGCCAAAATGAAATCATTTTTTTTGTTAAAAAGCAGCCATTTTTTTTAATTGAACAAAATATGCATTTGTGAATCATAAGTCACATCTAAAATTATAGCTACAGGGAATAGAAGCAGCATTTTGAAAAAAAAGTTCAGAAAAATGAAAGAAATAACAAAAAAAAGCAAAAAAAATTAAGTTAAGGATAAGATGAAGTGTAAATTATTTCCATGACCACAAATTGCAGTCAACTAGACCGTCTGGTGAGACACCTAAAAATGGCTTCAGCACAGATGGAGAAGCCATTTCATCAAATCACGACATTCTCGAAACGGCTATGCTTGATATGCTTATACATGTAGGATAGCATATGTACCACGCCTCCTCGACTTGGATTACCAGGAACCTACCATAAAGCCTCCTAACTACATTTCCGAAAATCTACATGCACTATGCCTCCACAACAAGATCTCAAAACCTATCGTAATGCCTCCTCAACCAGATTACCAAAACCCTACCATAAAGCCTCGTAGCTACTACTATATTACTATTACTATACTATTACTGTAATGCCTCCTTAACTACATGTAGATTACTGTGAACCTATACCATGCATAATGCCTCCTCAAGTGGCCGGATTACTGAAAGCCTACCATATAAATCCTCCACAGTTAGATTTCTGAAAACCACTGTAATGCCTCCTTAACAAGATAACAGAAAACCTACCACAATGCCTTCAACTAGATTACTGAAATAAACCTACGATAATGCCTCCTCAATTACAAAGCACCTACCATGCCTTCTCTTGCAACTAAGTGATTACCAAGCACCTACTGTAATACCTCCTCAACAAGCTGAGGATCTACTATAATGCCTCTTTAATTTATTATTGAAAAGCTACATTGTATACTGTATAGCCTCCTCTCCATGAACCTTATACCATAATAGTTCCTCAGAGCCTTTTATATGCCTGTCCTTAATCAGATCGATCTTCTCCATAAAGTTTTCTTTGTTGATATTGCAGACTATATATGTGCATCATTCAGTTGATGAGCCACTTTAGCAAGGCTGGTGCAGACCATATGCAGTATCACAAAACATACTCAGTACAGTATGCCTGCTATTTGTATTCTCAATTTGTTTTCTTGAGTTTTTTTGGATATGACTATATATAGGATTGTTTGTTTTGATTCATATGGTTTATTGTGCACGTTGGTTACAAATGTTTGTATAGCTTAGAGGTAATATTTTACTGGTCAGTATAGTCTGGTGGTTATTCTTTCAAACAAATTCCATTCCCCCACAATTGACTTGACACTAACTTATAAATCCAAAAACTCTCTAGCTTGCTTCCATTTATTGTCTTGGCTGCCTTAAACTCATAAAATTGTAAGTTTTTGAAAGGTATCCAGCTATTTCTTGCCCTACTGTATCTGTCCATTAAAATGTCCATTCCTAACGGTCAATCTATATACTTGATATAGTACGTATTTGTACTTTAATATTTCTTCAGGTGGCAGTTGCTAGAGCTAAGAAGATGCTTCAATCAGCACTTCTAATGGACCTGGAGTCCCGTGCCATCAATTTTGAAGACATTGGAAGGTATTTATATAGCCATACATACAAATATGCTTTCTCATGCGCTGAATTCATCATTTGCCATCAACAACCTCGTTGAGATACATAAAGTTTAATACAAAAAAATTTGTCAGGTGAACACTCTTGTGATATCTGCGTGTATATGCTGAAAACAAATGGTAGCAAAGCTGATCTCTAGTGCATTTGTCTTTATCACCATATGAAAATGAAAATCAAGCTGAAACTATATTTTTAGTCTACATATAGAAGTATTCTTTTTTTTTAAACTGCTGTTTCTGTGGAGGTACATGTATATTTTTTAAAGGTTTAACAATTACGGAACTACCGACAGCTAAACTGTTCAGTGCAGACTTTTCAAAAACTTCCCCCATTATTAGAGGGTTTGCAATTGATATGTCGAGGTCAAACATTACACCACTTTGGAGTTTCAAGGCTATTTGCTGTTTAATGAAGTCGGATGGTAGAGTGATTTTACATGATCTTAAATCAGGATTTGGAATTCGATGCAATAAGCACTGATGGGAGTTCATCGATGGAGACAGGGTGCCTTCATCCTTTGTGGATAACAGATCTTTAAGGGTAACAGTGTCTAAAATATTGCCCAATTGCGCTTTCATGAAGACACCACCCCATTTTTCAAAAGTATTCTTATAAAAATGAGGGATATTTAATTCGTTGCAGCACTGGTACAGCTTGTCTACAATGTTACTCAAAGATGGTGAACAAAAAAAAACTGCGAATGACACATGCTCGTTCAAAAAAGCTTTAGTAGTCGTACTGGGATCGATTAAGTGAATCACAGACGGATTCACGAAGAGGTGGTCTTCATATAACGTTTTTGTAGTTTTACATATGCTGTCATATTTGTACTTCTTATTCTTCAAGGTAACGAAAAATTCGATACCCTCTTTAAGTAACTCCAGAGCAACGTAGTACAAGAAAACCAATTTCCCGATGCTTGGAGTTCCGGTAATTGCACAACCTCTTCCCTCATGTACGGGAAACGTGCACAAGTCATGGTATGATGCTCTGTACTCTGCCATGATTTTCTGATATAGGTCTCGGTATACCGATCTTACGAAGTACTCCTGAGTTGAGTATGCCCAAGGCACATATGCTTCAAATCCTATTGGGATTGCAAAAATGAATGTAAACTAGCACAAAAGTGCAAATCCCTCACACTCTCAGTACTAAAAGACTTTCTTGAGCATGATTTACAGGCAGACATTTTTGTAAGCAAGATCACACAGTTGAAAGATTTGCAACAAAGGAAAGGAGTGGCTGATTTAACTGCAAGGGTTAAAAAAAAAAGTACATTATCGAGCGCAAAGTGCGCAACAAAAAACATTGCAGAAGAAAGGTGTGGTCAGCTAAAAATCCATCTCATATAGATTCGTAAGGAATTGAATGGGACTATAGGCGATCATAATCCCCCTAAAGGGACATAACACAGTGAGGCACAATCCCCCAGTATACAATTGGGCCACCTTGCGGCAATGCACTACATGTTTGCGGTACTGTTTATTTAGTCCATGCAATATACATGTACTGGCCGTAAAGAACTACTTGTAGCATACAATACGTCATACCTGCATACCTGCTGCAAGTCTAGGGTATGACCCAGTTTGCTTCAATGAATACTGGGCCAATAACAAATCAGAAAACGAGAACAAAACACAATTGAAGCAGCTGACTAAGGAAAAAATATACTTGAAACTAAAATTTACAAGTAATACATGTACATGTAATTATATAGTGTATATACATGTAAATTATAACTAAATACTAAAGTACAGAGAAATACCGTAGAAATTCAAATATAGGTGGATGCGCTTATATCTCCACAGGAAGAAAACATGCGCTTATAACTGAATAAGCGCTAATAAACGAATTAATTTGGGGGCGTGGCGTAGAAACGGCCGCGTGTGGTTTCAGTCTGTGCCGTTTTGATGTAGTGTATTTTGTTCAGTGCCTTTATTCGAGTGTTTGGAAGAAGAAGCTGGTGATCGCTAGCTTATAAACATACATGTATATGCGCTTATACTCGAGTCCCGCCTATATTCGAGATTTTACGGTAGACTAAAATTGAAGTTTTTACATGATTCGTACTCTCTTTAGTGAGGGAGGATTTATTTCATCTTCACTTGATGATTCGTTACTCATACTTGCTGACGATTGTTGCTAGTTGAGTTTTCTCTACTGATAATATGTACATGTATGTCATTTCAAATAGTTCGTTAAATTTCGTTTTAAGATAAACTGATTTATTTCTTGATGGAACAATTCATATAAGAGATGATTTATTGATGCTAGAGAAGTTACACTTCACGTTGTTTACTCCCTCCTCATTCATGCTGTGTTTTTCTGCAAGAGTTATTTGCATCATGTACGGGGGAATAACGCAATCAATGCTTGGTGCGTTGGCCTGTTCAGGAGTGTAGAGTGTATTTCAATCCACTTAGACTTCCTCTTTATTGAATTTATTGAATTTATAAAACTTTTATGCATGACCCTAATTTCTTTGTCACCAGTAGCTCCTTCGAGTTTGTGAGTACTTAAGGTTAATGTACATGTACAAAGCATTCAATGTTACCTATGCCTCTCCCTCTCTGTTTTTATACTGGTACTAGGAGATTCTAATCTAACTCTATGAACACTGCTGTCAACACTCCTTTCAATACTCCTGTCAACACTCCTGTCAACAGACTGGTGACACAGTCAATACTAGTATCGCAGAACTTCTGAAAGATTATTTTTTAGACTGAAATTCTAGTCTGCATGCTTTATAACCATTATCAGTAAAAAATGTGTTAGCCACTGAAATTTTTCAGTAAACTTGTTGTCCAACATTGGGTTTTGTGACCCACATTGCTAAAGCAAGCATTGTACAGCCTTTGGTTGCCGAATATTAAGTGTTGTATAATACCTAATACCTACAGCGCAATTTCTGTTTTGATTCGCTAGGTGAAGCTATATAAATAAAATATCCCATATATATTTTTGCAACGTCTGTCCCTGCAATTGACAGTCAAATATAGTCACAAATTCTTTTTACAGACTATACTTCCCTTGCATCACCAGTTTTAACTGGGTTAGCCTCAAAGCAATGGTCTTAGGTGAGTCTTCCTTGCTTATTTCTGTATTGGCCCTTTTCGCCTCCAACTATACTCAAGCAATACCAATCCTTTAAGCACTACTCTTCTTCACTTTGTTGCTTTCATTTCACCAACCCTTCTGCCAGTGGTACTAATGTTCATATACAATGTCTCTTATTCTCTCAATTGATTTTATTGTATCATACACAATTTTTAATTACAATGGTACAGGCACATGTAGCTATAGGAGATTAAGGTGGTGACAAACAGGATATTCCTTAATCTTGGAGTAGATCCTCCTATCCGACTTGGTGGACCAGCGATTGGTTTCATAATTCTTCTATTGTATGTTACTAGTTTATTAATCCCTTATCAGTCGATGAGTTATCTTCAGCAAGGCCGGTACAAACTGTATGCTGTATCACGAAACATACTCAGTACAACATGCATACCATCTGTATTCTTAATTTGTTTTCTTGAGTTTTTTTTTTTGGATACGACTATATATAGGATTGTTAATTTCGATTCATATGGTTTATTTTGCACGTTGGTTACAACTGTTTATGTAGCTTAGGGGTAATATTTTACTGGTAAGTAGTCTGGTGGTTATTCTTTCAAGCAAACTCCATTCCCCCACAATTGGCTTGACACAAACTTATAAATCCAAAAACTCTACCTTGCTTCCATTTATTCTGTCTTGGCTGCCTTAAATTTTAAGTTTTTGAAAGGTATCCAGCTATTTCTTGCCCTGTCATATCTGTCCATTAAAATGTTCATTCCTGAAGGTCATGCAGCACTGAATTCATCTTTTGCCATCAACAACCTCGTTGAGATACATAAAGCTTGATAAAAAAAAATTATCAGATGAACACTCTTGTGATAACTGCATACATGTGCTGAAAATAAATGGTACAAAGCTGATCACTAATGCATCTGTCCAGATTGCCTTTATCACCATGTAAAAATCGAGCTGAGTTAGATACTGGTAATTACGAAACTATATTTTTAATCTACATATAAAAGTATTCTTTTTTTTTAAACTGCTGTTTTTGTGGAGGAACATGTACATTTTTTTTCAAAGCGAGTGCATGTGTTTCTCCTCATATCAGTTTTGTTGGGCTGTACTCTGCTCATTGCAGAGTGTAGTGTTTGGAAATATCTTCCTGTAAGTTGACAGTGGCAAAATCTTTTAAAGAATCTATGTGTGCATCTCAGTGGCATCCTCGCACTTGGAATGCTATTTATGTCAAACATACTCTCTTTGACAGCAAACTTGCTCCCCACTCTCCTTGCTCTCTTTCACCTCCTGCACAAAAATTGTATTATTGCTTTTAAGAGGATTTCTCTGGCCAAGTTATCAACAGCAATATCCTGTGGCAATATACAACTCATTACGTTACATGCACTCAGTGTATTTATTATGCAGTACATACAAAGGTATACGTCACTATGTGTGGGTGACAACAAAGTAACCACTGCTGCAAGCACTGTATATTAAATACAGGTACCCTGATACCCTGTGGTTATAGTCAACAATGACAAGGATGGTTTGTGTGGGTTGGTGTCTATAACGTGAGTAAGTCTTGAAGCAGTAATTATCCAGCCCACTACTTAAACCTCTGCTTAAAGTGTGACTGCTCAGTTGTGAATTCAGCAAGTTGCTCAACTTTTTCAGTTCATATGACATGGTTAGGGCGTCTTATATTTAATAAATAGTTGTAGGATTGTACAATATGGAGTGCAAGGGTGGATTTGGTGATTGTCACTATAGCAGTACATATAAATGACTCATAAAGTGGTTCTAGTACCAAAAGAACAATGGATACCTTCCCCTGCTCATCTGCAATAGGTATAATATTAAAGGTGGTGCGAG
>JAYJLX010043017.1:0-13725 GCA_036873525.1 Chalinula nematifera
ATTATTGTATAAGTGCTATAACCTCCCTATATCAGTATTGTACACTAATTGTATGTATGTGAATCAATGTACAGTATGTGTACTAACCTGTGGCATTATTAAAAACACTGTTTTCTATTTCATTGATAATAAAAGGTCGAGGTAATGGCGGATATATCAGTGGTCTTATTGTTACACGTTCCATAGCTCACATTATTAATATCAGATATAGGCGGGAGCCATGGATATCACAAAGAGTCGAGTCCAGCAGCTAGTACGAGCAGCAGCATGAACGTACACATGATATGGAAGACATATTTAATTTAATAACCATTAATAACTAGTCTAGTGCACATACATAAGTACATGTACATGCAAACCCTCACCACGGTATGCAAGGATTGTACCACAAACCACATAGATACACCAGATTCAACACATTTAAAATGCAGCTTTGCATTATTCGTGCTAGAGTCTTTCAAATACATTATCAATTATGAGAATACCGTCGGTATGAAGTAACAACAGCCTACTATTATACTAAATAATTTGAATTTTAATTAAATAATTAAAGCATTCAAAGTGCAGTTTCCTCGCCGTGTTTAAAAAAAGGAAGTGGACTCACTCCGGGAAAAAAATCCCACTTACTTTTAGCCTTTATCGACTATCTATTCAGTAGGTGTCATATGGGGTGTATCCGCAAGAGTTACCCAATAATGCAGATCGACCCCGGCCCCACGTCCGCCAAATATTTAACGCAGCCAAACTTACTATAATGGCTAAATAAGCTAATCTATAGTATACGGTATATAGGTGTGGCTGCATTAGCTATATAGGCAGCTGAGTGTGGCTGCACACAATTTAGTCAGTAGGTGTGGCTCAGTGCCAACCAGCAAATATGCACGACTCAGTGAGTCTACTCTATCCATAATTAAGCTTATCTCATGGAAAGGAAAGTGAAGCAATAATTTTTTTATAGATATAATAATAATAAACGATCCGATTACATAATGAAAGCAGAATGTAGTCATTGTATTGAAAGTTTACGGCAGACGGAAACTATTGTTTATACAACACATGATAATAGTCAAAATCAAGGGATCGTTTCCTATTTTCAATTACTTACAGTTCTTTAGACTTTAATTCAGTTATTATTACAGCATAAACATGCATGCACTGTGCATAAAAATCTTCCCCTCATTCCGGGTTAGTTTACTATTGAAGGCTAGCTATGTCATCACTGCCGATAGTTTGTGTTTCATTTTAAACAGTTATTTCTAATTCTGTACAATACAGCTGATCCATCATAGCTATACTGCTAGTTCCACATTGATGGTTTATATCATCAATCATTATGAAAACACTGAAAATACCAGCTTCAGCACAAACACACTATAATTTTGGTTGTATATAGTATAGAGTAAAAGACTAACTGGTTATATGTCATTATTTACACTGACTAACTGCAAGTTTAATATGATTATAAACTTAGCCTAGCACTCGACTACTACTGCTGATGTTGATCGTATCTTAATGTAAGTTGTCTTTGAATGCTAAGGGTTCGTGGTATATCATATACATGTATTATTTCTTTTACCAAAATAGCCAAATAACTATAATTGAAAATGATTAAAATCCTCGTTCTTCATCCTGTTCTCTGGCTAATGGTGGTTGTACTGAACTGTGCATTTGGATACAGTGAGGAACGTTTTATCATTTGTATTGGAGATGATGAGCCAGTAATTGATGAAGTAGCTAAAGGTGGTGTGAATTGTACGATTTCCTTTGCTAGTTTCGAGGAAGCTAATCTCGAAGAAACCATTAAAAACAGTACCACAGTGATTCTCACTGACAAAAGCATGGTGCTTAAAGAAAGTATCTCTGTTGGGGATAAAGATGATGTACAAATCATAGGAAGACAAATTCATGGAAGAAACTCCACTACGCAAATATTATGTGATTTGGAAAATACTACTGGATTGAAATTTACTCAAGTCACAAACCTAACCCTGAGCAATTTGTCCATGAGAAACTGTGGTGGCAAATGGGTTAAAACAACAACTAATGAAGGTACTACCAATAATCGTGATTACATCCATTCCACACTGTACTTAGTTAACTGTTTGTACATTAATATTGATTATGTTACTATTGATGGTAGTAAAGGAAATGCCATAGCTATGATTGACTGCATTAGGGAAGTCCATATCTATCATTCATTCATTAAGAATAACCATAAGAATGAATCGAGTACAAGTGGTTTGTACATCAAGACGGAACAAAATAACACTGTTTATCGAATCCATAATAGTCAGTTTTTAAACAACCATATAAACCCTAATCAATCAGTGGCTAGTGAAGTAGACAAACGCCATGACAACCGTCTACATGGTGGAGGTATGTCTATTGTAGTAAGTGGTAATTCGAATGGTAACCAGTTTAACATCACTGACTGTCTATTGTATAACAACATGGCTACATACGGAGGTGGATTACATGTTCGAATCGAGAACAATACTTCAAGAACGATTATTACATTAAAAAGGGTACAGTTTTGCAACAACAGGGCTTTCAGAGGGGGTGGTGGTTTAGACATTAGGGTAGCTATCTCAAACCCTAATAGACCGAAAAACAATGAAGTACATATTCATGATAGTGTTTTTGAGAAGAATAACGGATCTTGGGGTGGAGGGACAACTTTTTTTGCTGAACTCTCATACGAAAACGCTCTTAAAAATATCGTTAGCTTCAAGAACTGCTCATGGAAGAGAAATTCAGCTAATATTGGTTCAGCTTTTTTAACATTACCACCGAACATTATTCACGTGATGGGCAGCTTTCCAGTAACCATAGAAATGTCTAATTGCTCCTTTGGAAGTAATTTTGCTAAGGATAATAAACTTGATTCAACTGTGTACGCCAGACTTGTTTCTTTTAAGGTAGGTAACACAACATTTGAGTTAAACAAAGGTTCCGGTATGGTATTCATCGATTCATCTATCACTGTTGTGGAGAATTCATTTCTATCTTTTATTGAAAACTCAGGAAGCTTTGGAGGTGGAATATGCTTGATAGGATTATCCAAGATCATTACTGAAACAAATGTCATCCTAAATTTTGTAAAAAATCATGCAAATTTCCGAGGTGGAGCTATTTATGTATATTCACTTCACAAGCTATTTGCAATCGATACACAAGACTGCTTTATCAAACATGCCGGTCATTTTAACACCACTCATTGGCCAAAGTTCTATTTCAATGGTAACAAAGCTTCCCAAGACAATAGCAATGCAATATTCCTCCCTTCAATAGCTTCTTGTACCTGTTCATCGAATCATTCGGTAATTGACGTGCTTGAGAACTGTATTGGAGACTTTACATTTGCAGATGGAAACATAACATCACAGGTTGAAACTATTGGGAGTGAGTTTTTTAACAGCACCCAACAGGAAGATGATAGGATTACAATTAGAGCTATTCCTGGAAGGAGTACAATACTGCCCTTTGAAATACATGATGAGCTTGGACACAATACTTTTGCTGTTTTATCATTAGCCATAAATGAACTGATTGCAAACACATCAACTGAGGCTCCGTCCATCAATAATTCGATTACTGTTAACAATAGGATTACATTAATGGGGCAGCCTAATCAAACCGGCTCTCTTCAGATTAATTCCCTTTACCAAAATCTGACCAAGGAGGTGACTGTGGTATTGTCTGAATGCCCTCCAGGGTATATCAATGTGAACGATACGTGCGTCTGTTCCCTATATGTATCCAATGAGGAACATTATGATACGATAATTCACTGTGACTGTGGCAATATGAACAGCTACATTATCAATGGGTTCTGGGTAGGGTACGTTACTAAAGGAGATGAACAACCTGGTGAAGATAATTTATATGTTGCAGACTGTCCTTTTGGGTACTGCTATGACCTTACCATGAAGGAAAATACGGGATACAAAACTCGATTACCAGGTATACCATCGAAAGAATTATTAGATGAAAAGATTTGCCAAAAAGTTTACAGAACAGGAATTTTATGTGGTAGTTGTATCGATGGATATACTGTATACTATCATTCCCTGAAATATCGCTGTGGCCCTCAAACAAGGTATTGTAACTATGGTATTATCTTTTATTTTTTATCAGAATTACTACCGGTAACTTTACTATTCACTATTGTGATGTTGACTGGGGTGAATTTTAATTCCGGTAAATTAAACGGGTTTGTACTGTTTGCTCAATTGTTGAAATCCATTTCCACTCCAGCGAATGGTGTCATCAGATACAACAAAACAGAGCTCTTCTTCCACGACTTGAGGGTATTGTTGTACGAACCTTTCAACCTTAATTTCTTTGAAGCTGAATTTTTATCATTTTGCATTCATAAAAACGTCAACTTTTTAGTTGTAGTGTTAGTAGAATTCATTACTCTGGTCTACAGCCTTGCATTGGTGAAAATTCTTGTCATTTTAATGAATTCAAAGCATTGTTACAAGCTACAAACCGCTTGTTTTAAAATCAATACCGGCATCACAAAACAATCGTCACTAACAAACGGTATTACTGCCTTCTTCACTCTATGTTACTCCAATGCAGCCCGTCTCTCCTTTGATATCCTAAACGCTGGTCAATTGATTGGAAAGGGTGAAAAGCAGTTGCTTCCACTCAGAGTGTTTCGATCAGGTGATATGGTTTACTTCAGTGGGATTCATATCCCTTTCGTTATTGGAGCTATTTTGATTCTGCTGACAATTTTCCTCATTCCACCTGTGTTACTGATACTATACCCCGTGGGGTTAAAGATCATTCCTGAAAAAGTCCAAAGAAAGCAGCCATTACGCTTTTTAATATGGAAAGCCGGGCTATACATGCCACTGTTCGATTGCTTCCAGGGATGCTTCAAAGACCAGCATAGGTATTTTGCTGGGGTCTATTTTTTATATCGATCAGCTTTTCTAGTCACCTTTGCCTACATTGGCTCAACAGTTATGTTCATTGCCATAAACCAGATCATAATTACAATAATGCTTGCACTTCATTTATGGATTCAGCCATACAAGCAGCGAGCCCACAATATGATTGATGGTTTGCTTTTTTTGTTCCTTGCTTTAATCAATATATTCACAATGTGGAGATATTTTATGTCATTTACTGAAGGTAGTGAGAGGAAAATCCTTCATGTTGGTGTGGTACAATTGGTTTTCATCTACACCCCGGTTGTTACATTTGTTGTGTACTTTTTGTTACACTTTATAAAAAAACTCTCAAGAGGAAAAAAGCCAACCGTTACGTATACTGAGGTCTCAACCCTGCTGGATAACTCAATGTATAATCAGCGTACAACTATAGACTGACCCATTTCCTTATAAGGCTTGCAGACACTTGATTTATATACATGAGTGTATAATTATATATTTTCTTTTCTGATTGTTTTTTTTTTTAAAGTAAATTTGAGTTTTAATTTTTAATTAGTTTTATTTCATTGATTGACAAGGTGGTGGTAAATACAAACAATCAACAACAAAGTATGTATACACTATTAACAATTGCCACTGCAATGTACGTGTACATCAGGCCTCAGTATAACTCATGTAGATCAATCAATATAATTGCTTCACACTGGGTGGGGCTGATGGTGGGAGGGGCTGGTTGTGCAGTGCATGAGTGTTTATACAATAATTGGGGTCAATCAATAGGTTAAATATGTCTTCCAGTCACCACAATTTGTTGGGTTAGTCAACTCACTATCAATGACTCATGTGATACAGTTTATATTTCATTATGACAATCATTATAATTTGTTTTAATAAACATAGCTGACTCCATTGTATTAAGCTGGTCCTTGGCCTCAGTTTTGATTATAATTGTATTATTGTATACCATGTATTCACTGCAGATTCTGTATACAAATTATCAGCTTCAATCATAAAAAGCTATAATAATATAATATACCAAAAAAATAGCGTATCACATGTATATAAAAATCATGTTTAATTCAGCTTTCTTCTATTCATTTCACTTATTATTATTATTATTGGTTATTAATTATTAGGTTGCTACTAAGTTCAAGTAGATGAGTGATGAGCTTGAGTACGCAGTTCACAATGCTGAATGTTGATCGGACCACACTGAAGAGTGTACTGAATGGAGTCTATAGTAACCTTAGTAGCTGGCTTCACTAGCAGGCAATTACAGGTACAGTATAGATTTTATACTGTATAGTTTATATGGAATATTACACATGGCAAAACTATTAGTTTTTAAAGTTAGTGCGTTTTTAATTTAACGGATTTAGAAGTTTAATTAATGATAATTAAATTTTACTTGTTTTTAATTTTAACTTTTCCTTCTTCGACGGTTAAATTAAGAACAAAGTTAAATATATCACATGGTATATTACTGCTTGTGTTATTACATGTGTTCGTTGTTACATATGCAGGTACCTCTACATGTAACATGTGTTTGTTGTTACACAGGTATACCTCTGTATGCAAGGATAGTAACTACTGTCACATTAATCATCATAACCATAACACTTATCATACGTTACTACTGTATCTACATATACGATCTATTTATTCATTGAAAGAGTCAAGTCCAGCAGCTAGCACGAGCATGCAGCAGCATGAACATGGAAGACATATTTAATTTAATAACCATTAATAACTATATACACAAGAATTCGGAAGTAAATATCCTGACCCGTGCCCAGACCCCGCGTCCGCCAAAAAGTTAATGCAACCACACCTACTGTTATAGGTAATGCAGCCCCACCTACTGGCTATAGTGGCTGCAGTAGCCATAGGCAGTAGGTGTGGCTGCATTGTTAGCTGCATTATTAACTAACTGTATAGTCAGTAGGTGTGGCTGCAACCAGCAAATGTGCACAAGTCTATCCACAATTGAGCTGGTCTCAAAAAAAAATGAAAGTGAAACATTAATCTAATAATGAGGATTACATAATGAAAGCATGATAAAAATAAAATGCATGCAGTCATTGTATTTAAAGTTCACAGTAGAATTAACTTAAGCTAATGTTTATACAGCACATAATATTAAAAATCTAGGGATCATTATCTATTTTCAATTACTTACAGTTCTTTAGACTTCAATTCAGTTGTTTAGTATTATAGTACTAAACATGCATGCACCCAGAGTGTATAATAATCTTCCCCTCATTTAATATTGAAGGTTATACTATCCGCACTGCCGATAGTTTGTGTTTTATATTAAACAGTTTATTTCTAATTCTTTTTTATTGTAAATTGTGTAATGTAATGAACCATGTATATGATGCAGCTGGTCCATCATACCAATATCACTAGTTCAACGTTGACAGTTTATCATTAGTCATTATGAAAACACTGAAAATACCAACTTGAGCAAAAACACACTATTTTGGTTGTATAGACTATACTGACAGAATATATGTCATTTTCACTGAAGTTAGATGTGGTTATTAATGTATAGCCTAGCTGCTACTAGTACTGCTGCCAGGTTGATAGTAAGTTTTCAGTGGAAAAGGGTTAATGGTATATATGTGATTAGTAGCATATTTCTTTTACCAAATAGCCAAATAAGGAAATGATTAAAACCCTCACTTTTCCTCCTGTCCTCTGGCTAATGGTGGTTGTACTGAGCTGTGCATTTGGATACAGTGAGGAACGTTTTATCATTTGTATTGGAAACGATGAGCCAGTAACTAGTGAAGCAGCTCTTGGAGGTATGAAATGCACAATTTCCTTTGCTAGTTTTCAGGGAGCTAATCTCGAAGAAACGATTAAAAATAGTACCACAGTGATTCTCACTGACGAAAGCATGGTGCTGAAAGAAAGCATCTCCATTAGAGATAAAGATGGAGTACAAATCATTGGAAGACAAATTCATGGAAGAAACTCCACTACACAAATATTCTGTGATTCAGAAAATACCGCTGGATTGAAATTCATTCATATTACGAACCTAACCCTGAGCAATTTGTCCATGATGAACTGTGGTGGCAAATGGGTTAAAACAACAACTAATGAAGGTACTACTAGTGTTCATGATTACATCCGTGCCACACTGTACTTGGTTAACTGTTCGTATATTAATATTAATTATGTTACTATCGATGGCAGCAGAGGAAACGCCATAGCTATGATTGACTGCATTAGGGAGGTCCATATCTATCATTCATTCATTAAGAATAACCATAAGAATGAATCGAGTACAAGTGGTTTGTACATCAAGACGGAACAAAATGATACTGTTTATCGAATCCATAATTGTCAGTTTTTAAACAACCATATAAACCCTAATCAATCAATCCAGCCTAATGAAGCAGATAAGCACCATTACTACCGTCTACACGGTGGAGGAATGTCTATTATAGTAAATGGCAATTCGAATAACAACCAATTTAAATTTACTGACTGTCTATTGTATAATAACACAGCTACATATGGAGGTGGATTACATGTCCAAATCGAGAACAATGCTTCAAAAACGATTATTACATTGAAAAGGGTACAATTTTGCAGCAACAAGGCTCTCAGAGGGGGTGGTGGTTTAGACATTAGGGTAGCTATCTCGAAGTATAATAGACCAGAAAACAATGTAATACACATTCATGATAGTGTTTTTGAGAAGAATAGCGGATTTTGGGGTGGAGGGACAACTTTTTTTGCTGAACTCTCGTACGAATATGCTCTTAGAAATATTGTTAGCTTCAAGAACTGCTCATGGAAGAGAAATTTGGCTAAACATGGTTCAGCCTTTTTCACATTACCACCAAACATTATTCACGTGATGGGCAGTTTTCCAACAACCATAAAAATGTATAATTGCTCCTTTGAGAGTAATTTTGCCAGTGACAACAAACTGGATTCAACTGTGTACGCTAGACTCATTCCTTTTAAGGTAGGCAATGTTACGTTTGAGCTTAACAATGGTTCTGGTATGGTATTCATTGATTCATCTATCACTGTCGTGGAGAATTCATTTGTATCTTTTATTGAAAACTCAGGAAGCTTTGGAGGTGGAATGTGTTTGATAGGATTATCCAAGATTATTGCTCAAATGAATGTGATACTAACTTTTGTAAAAAATCATGCAAATTTCAGAGGTGGAGCTATTTATACATACTCGCTTCACAAGCTTTTTGCAATTGATACACAAGACTGCTTTATCAAACATGCTGGTCATTTTAACACCACTCATTGGCCAAAGTTCTATTTCAATGGCAACAAAGCTTCCCAAGACAATAGCAATGCAATATTCCTCCCTTCGATAACTTCCTGTACCTGTTCATCGAGTCATTCGGTATTTGATGTGCTTGAGAACTGTATTGGAAACTTTACATTTGCAGATGGAAACATAACATCACAGGTTGGAACTATTGGGAGTGAGTTTTTTAACAGCACTCAAGAGGCTATTAGCCCTATTCCAGGATGGAGTACAAGACTTCCCTTTGAAATACACGATGAGCTTGGGCACAATACTTTTGCTGTTTTATCACTAGCCATAAATGAGCAGACATTACCTGCTCCATCCATCAATAATTCGATTACTGTTAACAATAGGATTACATTAATGGGGCAGCCTAATCAAACCGGCTCTCTTCAGATTAATTCCCTTTACCAAAATCTGACCAAGGAGGTGACTGTGGTATTGTCTGAATGCCCTCCAGGGTATATCAATGTGAACGATACGTGCGTCTGTTCCCTATATGTATCCAATGAGGAACATTATGATACGATAATTCACTGTGACTGTGGCAATATGAACAGCTACATTATCAATGGGTTCTGGGTAGGGTACGTTACTAAAGGAGATGAACAACCTGGTGAAGATAACTTATATGTTGCAGACTGTCCTTTTGGATACCGCTACCTTTCCATAAAGGAAAATACGGGATACAAAACTCAATTACCAGGTGAACCATCGAAAGAATTATTAGATGAAAAGATTTGTCAAAAAGTTTACAGAACAGGAATTTTATGCGGTAGTTGTATTGATGGATATACTGTATACTATCATTCCCCGAAATATCGCTGTGGCCCCCAAACAAGGTATTGTAGCTATGGTATTATCTTTTATTTTTTATCAGAATTACTACCAGTGACTTTACTATTCACTATTGTGATGTTGACTGGGGTGAATTTTAATTCCGGTAAACTAAACGGGTTTGTCTTGTTTGCTCAGTTGTTGAGATCTATTTCCACTCCAGCAAATGGGGTCATCAGATACAACAAAACAGAGTTCTTCTTTCACGACTTGAGGGTACTGCTGTACGAGCCTTTTAACCTTAATTTCTTTGAAGCTGAATTTTTATCATTTTGCATTCATAAAAATGCAAACTTTTTAGTAATAGTGTCAGTGGAATTTGCCACTCTAGTCTACAGCCTTGCATTGGTGAAAATTCTTGTCATTTTAATGAATTCAAAGCACTGTTACAAGCTACAAACCGCTTGTTTTAAAATTAATACTGGTATCACAAAACAATCCTCACTAACGAATGGTATTGCTGCCTTCTTCACTCTATGTTACTCCAATGCAGCACGTCTCTCATTTGATATCCTAAACGCTGGTCAATTGATTGGAAAGGGTGGAAAGCAGTTGCTTCCACTCAGAGTGTTTCAAATGGGTGATATGGTTTACTTCAGTGGGATTCATATCCCCTTTGCTGTTGGAGCTATTTTGATTCTGCTAACGATATTCCTCATTCCACCTGTGTTACTGATACTATACCCCGTGGGGTTAAAGATCATTCCTGAAAAAATCCAAAGAAAGCAGCCATTACGTTTTTTAATATGGAAAGCCGGGTTATACATGCCACTGTTCGATTGCTTCCAGGGATGCTTCAAAGATCACCATAGGTATTTTGCCGGGGTCTATTTTTTATATCGATCAGCTTTTCTAGTCACCTTTGCCTACATTGGCTCAACAGTTATGTTCATCGCCATAAACCAAATTATAATTACAATAATGTTAGCACTTCATTTATGGATTCAGCCATACAAGCAGCGAGCCCACAATATGATTGATGGTTTGCTCTTTCTATTCCTTGCTTTAATCAATATATTCACAATGTGGAGATATTTTCAGTCGTTTACTGAAGGTGGCGAGGGGGAAATCCTTCGTGTTGGTGTGGTACAATTGGTTTTCATCTATACCCCGGTTGTTACATTTGTTGTGTACTTTTTGTTGCACTTCATCTATAAAAAACTTTTAAGAGAAAAAAAGATAGCCATTACTGAGGGCTCAGCCCTGCTGGATAACTCAACCCGACAGCTAGACTGACCCATTCCTTATAAGGCATGCATGCATGCATTCAGACACTTTTTTTTATTGATTTTTTTTAGTCGATCTGAATTTTAATTCTTAATTTGCTTTAGTCGAAGGCAGTGGTAAATACAAAGAGTCAGCAACAAAGCATATATACACTATTATTAATTTTATAATTATGATAAAATTTTTATTATTATGTGTATATATAGGTGTCAATATATAACTTATGTATACACTATATTACTTTACACTACATGGGTGGGGCTTGTAGTGGGAGGGGCTGGTGGTGCAGTGTCAAGATTGCGTCACATAGGGTGGAGCTGATGGTGGGAGGGGCTGGTTGTGTAGGCATATCGCATGTAGCTGGTGGTGGGAGGGGCTGATTGTGCAGTGCAAACTACAGATGGTAGTTGGTTTTCTGAGTGTTTATACAATTTTGTTGCCAGCACGATGGGTTAGTCAACTCACTATTAATGATTCATGTGATACAGTTTATATTTCATTATGACAATCATTATAATAGTTTGTTTTAATAAACATAACTGACTCCATTGTATTAAGCTGATGGTCCTTGGTATTGTATAACCTCAGTTTCGATTATAATTGTATTATTGTATACCATGTATTCACTGTAGAATCTGTATACAAATTATCAGCTTCAATCATCAAAGCTATAATTACATAATGATAATGAAATAATAACGTAGCAACCGGTGTATATAAAAAATCATGTTTAATCTTTCAAATTATTTTACTTGTTAACGGCTTAGTTATTACAGTACATAATCAGTTGGTGCCTATTTGATATGGTATGCCTAGCCTCAGTCAATGCATTGTGTAATCATTCAGCATACACAATAGTCTACGTATATAAGATGTACAATATTATAATTATTATGAGTGTGTTTTCTTTCAGTCATAGCCATATGCTGTACGTACCAAAGATGACTAAAATTACTTGGTCACTAATAGTTGTTGTACTGAGCTGTGCATTTGGATACAGTGAGGAACGTTTTATCATTTGTATTGGAAACGATGAGCCAGTAACCAGTGAAGCAGCTCTTGGAGGTATGAAATGCACAATTTCCTTTGCTAGTTTTCAGGAAGCTAATCTCGAAGAAACGATTAAAAATAGTACCACAGTGATTCTCACTGATGAAAGCATGGTGTTGAAAGAAAGCATCTCCATTAGAGATAAAGATGGAGTACAAATCATTGGAAGACAAATTCATGGAAGAAACTCCACTACACAAATATTCTGTGATTCAGAAAATACCGCTGGATTGAAATTCATTCATATCACGAACCTAACCCTGAGCAATTTGTCCATGATGAATTGTAGTGGCAAATGGGTTAAAACAACAACTAATGAAGGTACTACCAATGTTCGTGATGACATCCGTGCCACATTGTACTTGGTTAACTGTTTGTACATTAATATTAATTATGTTACTATCGATGGTAGCAGAGGAAATGCCATAGCTATGATCGACTGCTTTAGGGAAGTCAATATCTATCATTCACTCATTAAGAATAATCATAAGAATGAATCGAGTACAAGTGGTTTGTACATAAAGACGGAACAAAATGACACTGTTTATCGAATCCATAAGTGTCAATTTTTAAACAACCATAATTATAGCCCCAATCAATCAATGGCTAGTAAAGCAGCTAGGCAATATGACACCCGTCTACACGGTGGAGGTATGGCTATTGTAGTAAGTGGTAATTCGAATGGTAACCAGTTTAACATCACTGACTGTGTATTTTATAATAACATGGCTACATACGGAGGTGGATTACATGTTTTAATTGAGAACAATGCTTCAAGAACAATTATTACATTAGAAAAGGTACAGTTTCACCGAAACAGGGCTTTCAGAGGGGGTGGTGGTTTAGACATATACTTTAAGTCAGCCATCTCGAAGCCAACTAGACCAGAAAACAATGAAGTACATATTCGTTACTGTATTTTTAAAGAGAACGATGCTTATTCGGGTGGAGGGATCACTTTTTTTGCTGGACTCTCGTACACTAACAATCTTGAAAATGGTGTCTATTTTTGCCACAGCACATGGGAGAGAAATTCGGCCACTTTAATAGGTTCTGCCATTTGCGCTTCACCATCACACATTATTCACGTGCTGGGTAGCTTTCCAGCGACCATGGAAATATCAAATTGCTCCTTTGAGAGTAATTTTGCTAATGATAGTACACTGGATTCAACTGTGTATGCCAGACTCATTCCTTTTAAGGTACACAATGCTATGATTAAGTCTAACAATGGTTCCGGTATGGTATTCATTGATTCATCTATCACTGTCAGGGAGAATTCAGTTGTAACATTTATTGGGAACACAGGAAGCTTTGGAGGAGGAATATTTCTACTGGGATTATCTAAGATTATAGCTGAGAAGAATGTGACCTTGACCTTCACAAATAATCGAGCTTATTTTAGAGGTG
>JAYJLX010043028.1:2289-21681 GCA_036873525.1 Chalinula nematifera
TATCTGTTTATCCGTTTATTTGTTGGAATGATTATTAATTTTAAACTTTGCTCGCTTTAACACAGATCCTTGACCGGTTCCCTTACCATCAATGGCCAAGTCTCTTCTGGCAAATTAGACAGTGAATTCGAGACAGTGGTATGTATGTATAGCATGTATATATAGAGGTGCATGATAAAATGACTGAGATCACACATTAATTCATAAGGAACATTATTAGAATATTAGTCATCATTATACTATCACTGTATAGTATATATTACGTTATCTCTCTAGAATACTTTGTAATTGTGATAGTTATTCCATTTTTAGTAATTATTATAATTTATTTTCAAGGGTTTGACGCTATCAAGGAGCTCACTTGATCCAAACACAGCTACTGCGTTGTTTTACTGTAAGAAATACATCCTCTTCTCCTACAACGTTCTCCTTGTCGTAGTGAGTATAGCGTACAATTATGATGTACCATAGGATGCATACATGCATGGGGAGGGGAGGGGAAGGAGTGATGGATCAATAGGATGCACTGTTATGTATGGCTTATATGTTACTAATCACCCGATGTGAATACTATTAATGTCATTGTATTATGTTATTAATTTTAGAGTGTGATTCAAATGAGCTACATATCCATATCTACTCCCTTCTTTAACCTTGTATCCATTCATCCTCTATAGCTATGTCTTCAATGAACTCCCTACCCCCTTTCTATTTATAATTGTGTTATTTGATTGTATATATAGATTGGATGGAGAGGGTTGCGGTCTAAATACGATAACATATCCTGTTGTAAAAAGCTCTTCAACTTTTTATATCCCTTGGGAATATTCGCCATGCTGTTGTTTGCCTGTAGTTGTCAGATTGTCACATGTTTCTCACGGTCCAGGGTAAGTAGGTTATCAGTCAGCAGTCTGTTATGTATACTTGCTGTAGTAGTTATAATGAAAATGGCTACATCAGGCTTTAGATTACCGTAGGTTGGGTTTTAATTGTGTATTTAAACTAATGAGAATTGGCAAAAATTAGGGCCCAGCAGGAAATGCATTTTTGATAATCGTGAATATCATGTGGTCTTGAGTGTATGCACATGTAAAAAAAATTGTACATTGCATTTTTAATAATTGCAAGTAAGAAAAAACCTTGTAATTAAACATGATTAAAACTCACAGCCTATGGTATATATGTACCTTGTTGTTGTTGTTGTTGTTGTTGTTTGTAATTATATACATTTGCTATCGTATAGCTAAAAATTTCTGCTAAATTCTGTGGATTTTGATAAAAACGCAAAAATTTTATCCTTAAATACTTATGTGGCATATAAACTTATCTATTTTGATGCAAATTCGCAGAAATATTATCCACAAAAGGGCTTCTTAGAGCTATTCGTAGAAATTTTGGGCCACAGAAATTTTTAGCTATACGGTATTATATAACTTAATGGTCAATCATGTAGTTAACACAGCAAAATGTTCTTGCATATTATAATATTCTTTTATAGTGGCTTCTTTTAAGTCATATGACATTATAATTTGTGATTAAATATTATGATGTATGTACTGCAGTACATACCCAGTGCTTATATTAGTCACATGATCTATCACATGACATAGTCTCAAAGTCACATGATATTCATATTACAGTCACATTATAAAGTATCATGATTATGTTCTATTACAGTCACAAGCTCCTGCTAATGTTACTTTTGATAATATAAAATCGAGCCGCCACCAATTTAGAGTCATCAGTTGTGATCATCATCTTATCACAAATGATATTATGTCATACTGTATGATTCTCAGTTCCTTCATCATTGGATGGTATGTGTTCCGTTACGCTGAACCAGAGAATGTCTCCTCATTGGCTGAAACTGTAAGACATGTGCCATTATTCATATTTATTATATAGTGTACTATTGTTTCTTTCCAAGGTTTTCCTTAGCTATAATAAAACCAGCCCAAGAAAATCTCGCAAACGTCCTGTATTTGTCTTATTGTATGTTGTTAATTTTGATATTAACTCGTCTTCATCTCTAGCGCTCTCTCTCTCTTTTAGGTTCTTCATTATATTAGGTATAATTTGGTTCATTAGTTCATTCTTGATCAGTTGCATGAGGCTGTATGGGTTGCGTCTTGACAGTCCATACACAGTCATTTACTGGTTCACAAAGCACTATGCCGAAGGTGGAGACAACCATAATATATCTCTAGTGTACGTGATATATATGCTTATACTTGTATATGCTTAGTATTATATATTGTATTGATCCTCTAGTTTTAAAAATCACAGTGACTACCAGCCGTTGCATTACTTTTTCACAATTTCCGCATTCCTTGGCTTCACATTCTTCGATCTCCTGTACATTGCTGTTGTCCTTAACTATTGCTTCCAGTGTCAGCTGCTAACCTTCTACAGTCGTAACATTATCGATAAAGTTCACTCGAAGGCATACACTACACTATCAGAGCCTTGCAAGGTATTTTAACAATTATGTACTACCATACCTGTAACTGCTCTACAGATTAACTGCGTGTTTTAATAATCACTCTATTTGTATAACTATTACTGCATAGGATGTGTATCGGTTATATGAGTTCCTGAAGCAGATGAATAGGTGGCTATCCTGGATCACTACTCTTATCATGTTCACTTTCATAGGAAACCTCGTTGCATGTGAGAAAATATACCAGTAAAAACCGTTATTATTATAGAATGGTAGCACCTTATGTATGCAATTATACCTCTAAACAAAGGACACTTTGGGGATCAAGTACAAGTACTTTGGTCTATTGTAAAGAGCTTATTATCCTCTTCTTAGAGGTTGACATCAGTAGTTTTGGATCTCGAAAAGTGTCCTTTGTTGAGAGGTTTATGTTCCTGTCTTTAACAGATCGAGCTAGTGCGTCTATCAGTCGGAGGCTTAATTAATTATTTTGTTATTATCTGCCCCATAGCATATCGTGATTTGAGTAATACCCATCATAATTTAAATATTGCTCTTGGGTTCCTTAACATTGCGCAATGGTTTACAGCCACTATATTCCCAATCATCATGGTATGGCCCTCCATTGTTAATAATTATTATGCCCCTTTTCATTAGTCCTTAATTAATTAACTAATTGATTCTGTACTTTATCAAGGCAACTCGTTTTATGGTAGCCAGTAAGAGCCTGGTAAGACTGGGTCTCAGTATAGCCCAGCGTCCATACAGCTACTCACAGACCTCAGACATGGAGTTACAGTACTTCCTGACCTTCATGAACTCCACCAAATTCAGTGTTAGTAGTCCATCAATATAGGCTATAGTTAGTTAGCTGACAAACATTATACTATTCTGTTCTTCCAATAGGCTAAACTGGCCTGTGTTCCTATGTACCCTGCTCTGGTGTGCGGGGGTATTTTCATTGGTGCTTTGTTATTATCTCTTGGTATATTTTTACCACAACTCGATTCAGTCTCCTGGTTTTAAGGATCTAAGATATTTTTTTGTGTTAATTTTTTATAATTATATATTTTTGAGACATCAAATATAAACTGCTCATTAAATACATGAATTGCTGTTTAGTTAATTTTGTGCTTCAAAAAGATAAATGTTCGCTTGAAAGCAATTATTCATTGTAAAAAAATTTAAAAAAAAAAAAAAAAAAAAAGGTTGTTAATGATATTCATTAGCCCCACCCTTTTGGATGTGCGCATCTCTTAGATCCAAACAATATGGCTGACCGAGAGTTAGAATCGTTTGCTGAAATAATAGAAAGCGATGACACACTCAGTGCCGGTGGACTAGATGCTACTCCTGGAGACATGACGAACGAAATGGAAGAGAGCCACAATTTCGATCTTGAAGGATCTCTTGAACAATTTCATGTTTTAGTAAGATCCATAGCATTGTAAAGTGTAGACGGTCTATATAATTGATAGTGCTATTTACTATACAGAATCATAGCCTCTCATGGGAACAGAATAATGAAGCAGTCACCAATGCCCTCAATCTGTGCAGTAAATATATTCTAAATCCATACAATGGATTCTTGAAAGTGGTTAGCAGACAGCCATCATACATGCATACATCCATGTATACATGCATGCATTTTCATCTTCCATAACTCATTTTCAGTCACACACACACACACACACACACTGATGAATTCCATTTCAGATTGGTTGGAGAAAGTTTGAAGTGAAAAAGTACGAAGAAAGTGTCACTATTGTGAAGTGCATGATGAGAGTGTGTAATGTGGTATACCCTTTTTTTATCTTCATGATGCTGGTGATGGCATGTATTGCCCAAATGTGTGTCTGCTTCTCAAGAACTCGAGTAAGTTTAACTAATGATTACTATACTACAGTAACCTATTGCTACGTAATTTGATGTGGTATAGTCACAACCACCCAAAGAAATACCCAACAGCAAGTACTCTGTATTGGACTGCAATGACCACACAGTTACTGGAGATGTTATTATCTACATGTGCCTTCTAATTGCTTACTGGGGGGCATTGTATGTGTTTAGATTTGCTGAGGCAGAACACCTTTCATCTCTTTCTCAAAGTGTATGTTGGCATTGATTAAAAGTTTGTTATATGCTTTTTTCTCAATAGGTTTTCATTAGTTTCAGTTTTATTGATAGTAGCAAGAAGTGGTCAACTTCAGTAACTACTTTAATGTAAGTCTAATCTATGTGTATTAAACATCCTGATCGGGAAAGATATACTACACTATTCAATATATGCATACACTGGTTTTATAGTATACTGTTCTATTAATATTCATAGTCTATTCCTTGTGTCTGGTATCTGTTGGTTCTGTTTCTCTGGAGTGGTGAATATCCTCAGGTTGTTTGGACTAAAATTACACATGGACACTACCATAGTGGAATGGTACACTACCAATGCCACTGCAGTCAACCAATTGGACTATCTAACACTGTACGTATGACCCATATACGCAATAAAATTATTAAATGCATTAATAAATTTATGCTAATGTATCGTTACTCTCCTCTTCTCCTTTCCTCCATCTTAATTCCTTCTTCTCCGCCTTTTGCTCCCTGATCTCTCTTCCGATCATGCAGTTCTCCTGACAGCTATTCTGCTTTACATTATACTTTTATGTCGTTTTCTTTCGTTGGGTTCGTCTTCTTTGATTTCCTTTACATCGCCGTGGTGATAAACTACTGCCTTCAATGTCAACTACTGACATTCTATGTTGAGAATATTAAACAAAAGATACTCACTAAAAAATATAACACCCTTAATGAGGCATGCAAGGTCAGGAGAAACATATACATATACGTATACTCAATGTTTCTTAAATATTAGCTTTAATTATTGCTTACTGCTATGTATTCCAGGAGCTGTATAGCATATATGAGTTTCTGAAGGTTCTAAATGGCAAGCTAGCAAAGATAATGACATTGATTGCATTCCTCTTTGCATACAATGTTATAACATGTAAGAGAGAGCTATTCAGTAATACACACAGATATGATTTCTAATTCTGTATAATTATAAACTTAGTTCCCCTTCCCCCTTCCCCCTAAACCCCCCCCCCCCCCCTCCCACTCCACCCCACTTATATATAGCATACATTAATCTGTCAGGAACTGATTCCGGTGATGAGTTGAATATTGCACTCGGGTTCCTAAACATTATCCAATGGTTACTGGCTCTTTCATTCCCCATAGCAATGGTAAATATAACTAACATACATGAATGCATCATGAAAACCATGCAATTATGCAGCTGCTCAACACTCACTCCCGCCATATATTGTTGACCCTTATATATATTATTGTATTGTATTATAATTAGGCCACACGTTTCACTGGTATCAGCCGGAGTTTGAGAGCTCTTGGGTTGCAGATAGCAACTCGACCGTTTGTTTACCGTGAGACACCTGATTTGGAGTTGCAATTCTTTCTTACTTTCATGAGCACAACTGAATACCAAGTATATACACATCAGTAATTTATCCATCTAGATATAGTGGAACCATGCATCTATTTTAACCCAGTGAACTGAACTATATATATATATTACATGTTGTCTCTCTCAGAATTATAATTATTAATTATATTTTTACAGGCAAGACTGGCTTTTATTCCGATGCACCCTTCGTTGGTTCTTGGGACTGTGTTTATCCTGCTGTTAGGGCTTTCGCTTGGTATTGGTATACCTCATCTCAGATCACTGAGCTGGTTTTAGAAATTACATATCTCTATAATTATTATACATAACTGGATATTGCTGTAGTTTACACTACGTAAATAAATAATGCTTTATTAAAAAAAAAAAAAATAGAAATTGATTTATTAATTAATTAAAGTTAATTAAACTCATGAAATGAAAATTAAAAAATCAATTAAAATCAATGAGTGAGATCGAGTAGACTGAAACTCGAGAAGTTTTGCCTCTATCTGGCTGTTACCCTATAGGTTTTCTGAAGAGGTAGGATCGCTGTACAGAGTCTATCAATTGTCGTTGGATACCTCTAAACTTGTTAAAAAATGGCAGAGGAAAGTCAGGAAACAACCCGTGAGTTTGTCATTATTTAATACCCCCCACCATCGATCCAGTTCCCGTAGTGCGCGGGAAGCTAAACTTGATTCCAACCCTTGAATATGCCTGAATCCTTACTTGAAATTAACTTATAGGATTCCAGCTGATGTCGGTTCCCAGTGTAGCCAATGAGCCCTCAGGCCTAGTTATTTTGTTTTTAATTAATGGTGTTTAGTGTTATTTTTGTGTACTTAAGAATACATTGATAGAATGACACCTACGCACGGACATTTTAGAATTGATCAGTAATGTATAGAATTGATGGAAATTTTGTTCACAATTAGCTGAAGAGGATTAGTCTCGCTAGCCACACCCTATTCAAATACAAAAGGCCTAGTACCTAAATCCCTGTATATAATGCATCGAGACATTCCTTGACCTCGTAAGATCATGTAATCGATTTCTTCAAGGGTTGTTTCAGTGTATCATGTGTTAAGGGATTTTATTTGCAGCGTAATGCATATTATGTCGTCAAGTGAGATGAAGAAAATCAAAGAGATCTTGCATTAGAATTTTACTGTAGCGTCAATTAAGAGTGTCATAATAATTGAAATTTATTGGCTTTGAACTGGGTCTGGGTATGCATGAATCCAGACCCTTCCTCGTATGCAAAGGGTCTGGCTAGCAAGACTAAAAGTAGACTACGAAATATAGTTATGTGAATTTTTTTTCGAATTAATGCAAATAGTAGCGTATGCCTATAGTATGGGATGTTACCATGGATAATAGAATTACTTATACGCTAAGGGATTGGAAACTCTGCTGTTATGGAAGTCGGTACCATATATTCTAATTATTTCTAGTACTTCGTTAAGTATTTTTAATAGAAATTTAAAAAGCTGTTTACTTTATTAATTTTCTTACTCCGTAATATCCTATATACTTTGTGTTATTATCGAATAATTTTTCACGCACTACCACAACTCTGAATCCCTACTCTTATATAAACATTACGTAATTTTAGAGTTTCCAATCCCTCCTTAGTAATCTAATATCTAAGGTGTTACCCTGTGTCCCACCCAGGTGGGTAACTGGATCAGTTACAATATAACTATAATAGCGTATTTATTACAGCGAATGAGGAATCGGTAGCACTACTGGGAACCCAGACCGCACCCATGTTGTCTGAGCCAAGGTAACATGAGACCATTATAACGTGATAGTTAACATCATACTCCACCCCCTTTTTAAAGTTTCGTTATAACCTCAAGTTACGAGAGGCCAGCTGAAAGAGAAGAAGACAGACTGGATGATGGTGGTCGAGCAATGCTCAGCTCTTACTCTAGTGCTAGCAGTTACAATGACTTTGTCAAATTGGTAAGGTTGTGATGTGATTTGGAGAGGGGAGGGGAGGGGAGGGGGGTGGGAGAGGGGAGGGGGTGGGGGAGAAGGCGGGGTATATTTGAGTAATCATTACTTTAATTATTTGTTTGTTTTTACTAATGCTTAGGAGAGCAGGATATCTCATGTTGATAATGCTTCTAAAACTTTGAGTGTGTGCCAGAATTATGTCGTGCGTCCTTACAATTTCCTGCTAAAGTTGGTAGGTTATTTATGCATGTTTTTAATAAAATGCTTATGAAAATCTATTTGATAAAGCAGTTTTTAATTTCAAGTGCATATGCATGCATGTATTAAAATGTTTTGTCTGTAATATAATCTGTTTACACAAGTTGGAATTCAATGTGAACAAACTTTTAAAGCCCAATGCAATAACTGTTTCTTCTATTTTGTATTTCTTTTCCTCATAACAGCTTGTATGTCGTTTCTTTAGGTTGGTTGGCGTAAAGTTTACGATGATTATGCGTATTCTGCTATCATCAACTATACCTATCCCACTGTAATATTCATGATGATATTACTTGCCAGTGTAGCTCAGGTATTGTCCTGTTTCGATCGCTCTAAGGTACGCACAGCAACACTCTACTAAACACTGTACATGTAGCTCGTTTTCTAATTTTATCTCTTTTATTCACTCACACATATAAACTCTTTTATGCTCTCTCTCTCTCTCATCTGTTAATTTCTTACTATATTATAGTCAAAGGCTCCCATAATGAAGGAAAATGGTGTTGAGGTTCTCTATTGCAAAGAAAGGCTATTTACATACGATGTCGTAACATATTTGATGATGTTGATTGCTTATGTGCTCTCTTTGTATACATTTCGTGTCGTTGAACCGGAGCGTCTGTCCTCACTTACTGAATCAGTTGAGTTACAATAATTCTTCAATACATGCCACATCATGATCTCATTTTTTTCATTATTTCATTCTTCGTTATTTGGTAACAGGTATTCCTAAGTTTTCACGATGTTACCCATTCTAAATCAAGAAGAAAACCATTCATTATACTACTGTACGTCAAACAACAACTAGCAGTGTATTAGCTGAGCATACATTACCTATAATGCTCTTTGTGATACTATAGTTTGCTCTTTGTGATACTATAGTTTAATATTACACATTATGCATGTGATAGCAGCCAGTGCTGTATTTATGTGTGCGATCTGTACTGATGACGGTGTTTGTTTTCTCTGTTTTAGTTTCATATTAGTTGCTGGTTTCATATATCTGATAGCCTCTATTGGTATCAGTGTGTTGCGATTGTTTGCTCTGGGACTAAACAGTTATGATACTCGTATTGGATGGTTCTATGGAGATAATGTGTGAGTTCCCTCTGGGTCGGCCATATTGGTTTAAACATTATTTAATATCTCTGATTGATTTCTTCCTATCTCTTCTTTTCTCTAACTCTTATTTCATTATCCGTCGTTTATTACTCTCTTGTCTCTTTCTTTATCATTATCAGCAGCAGAAACAACAGCGCTGATGCAGGATATAAAGTTCTCCATTATTCTCTTGTTAGTGTTGCTTTCTTTGGTTTCCTGTTCTTTGATCTCCTGTACATTGCCGTAATGATCAACTACTGTTCCCAGTGTCAGCTACTGACGTTCTATATCGATAACATTAGAGATAAAGTCAGGAACAAGAAGTATGAAAACCTTAATCTTGCCATGAAGGTCAGCTAGCTTTACTAGCTGGGAGTCTGGGCTGGCTTATTATTAGCTATTGTCATTTTTTTTAGGAAATAAATAAAATCCATGATTTCCTTAAAATTCTCAATGGTTGGATTTCAGTGATTGCCAGCCTCATATTCTTTATACTCTTGTCTAATCTAATGCAATGTGAGTTATTTACATAGCAAGAATGATACTTAGCAGTGATACCCAATCTAATGGTGACCATCATAACACCAATCTTACTTACTCTTATAGCTTATAGTGATTTGACTGACCCAGACCAACCCGTCTTGAATATTATCACTGGTTTCCTTAGCACTATACAATGGCTGATCACTGTCTTATTCCCTGCATTCTTGGTTAGTAACGGGTTAATTATGATTGATGAGTAATGGGTTAATTATAATTGGTGAGTAATGGGTTAATTATAAATTGGTGGAGGAGCCAAAGTGAGAGGAGTCCCCATAATTAATGTTATCATGATTGTTTCTGTCACAGGCTGCTCGATTAACAGCGTCTGGTAATAAATTAAGAAGACTTGGTCAGGAAATAGCTGCCAGACCGTTCTATTACTCTGATACTCCCGATCTGGAGCTACAGTTCTTCCTACTATTCACTGAATCAACACGATACGAGGTACCAATAAAATTAATTAATTAATTAATTAAACACTAATTAATTATACCTAATAATTCATAAAGACTTGGTTGTGCAGTAACTGCTGCTGTTAGGGTATCGTAACTGAAACCCTTTTCAGTTATTGTTATCTAGGATAAAAATTTATAATAATTGTTTTTGAGTCATAATTTTGTTTATTACTGTAGGTGAACCTTGCATTCATTCCTATGCAGCCATCCTTAGTGTTTGGGATTTGCTTCTTTATTTTGCTGTTTATGTCATCTGGCGTTGTCATCAGTCAAGTCGACTCTGTTACCTGGTTTTGATAGTTATAAATCACACAAACTAAGAAACTGGAGATTTATCGTGCATTAAGATAAAACTGGACTTTTGATTCACGTTTATAGGATTATATTATTTATGTTTGTTATGATTTGTGTTTATTTACTTAACATAGCAGAAGTATGATTGCTCTGCTGTAAACATTATTTCTTTTTTTTTTCTATTAAGTATGTGTATAAACACTAATGTATTATGTGCATGTAAATTACACTGTCACACAGTAATTCCAGGTGGATGAGTGCTTTGGCACTATATAGTGGGAACACATAGTGGAGGCTAGTTAATTTACAGCTGGTATAATATAAGGAACACACTGGAATTTAACTTGTATAGTTCGCCATTAGTTGAAGTTTGTGATCGTTTGGCAATCGTAATATGGCAGACAATGATAATCCATCAGGTAAATGATAGCAATATGTGTAACAGTAACTAGGTATTTGACCGTTGATAAATCTTGTGTAAACAACGTACTGCATAATTATGTTTTATATATTCTTTGTTTGTAGAAATACAAGCTGAAACTCAAGAGACAAAGTTAGGGATCTGCATAATTATATTGTTTAATTAATGATTATTTTTTTATTCAAATCATTAGATTCGTTGAGTTGCCAACAGAAGATGGTGGTAATCTATTATTGATGCGGGATGGTATTGAGAGTGAGGTATATTATATAGCCTGCAGCTATCATGATATTGTACTACATAATTATATATATATCCTCCATTAGCAAGTTGAACCCACAATTGATGAAGAGGCATCTACTGCTCTAAGGAAATACCAGAAACATGTCCTTGCTCCATTCAATGTATTACTGAAAGCAGTAAGTCTATCAATAGTACTATTATTATTATTATTATTATTATTATTATTATTATTATTATTATTATTATTATTATTATTGTTATTATTATTACTCCATAAGGATCTGTTTTCCATATATAGATTGGATTGCGTGTGTTTGGCGGGAGTAGTGCCGCTGGCGGGTGTTTCCATCACTGTTGTTTCAAGTTCATCAACTTTGTGTATCCAATGATGGTATTTGTGCTACTAGCAGTGGGAGCTGTCACACAGCTTGCCTCTTGTTTCTTTCGTTACAGAGTAAGTATAGTATAGTATACCAAGAGGTCACCACTGTATATGTATTACAACAAGTCCAGTGTATACTGGTTGGTTTGAACTAGACGATTGCAATATAACATCTCTACACATGATCTATATAATATGTTTCTTATATATTTTGTCCTTGTTTGTCATTATGGTACCTACTATTTTCTGTATGATAGTCCAAAGCCATAATGGAGGGGAGTCTATACAATGTTATAGAGTGTGATGATAAGATATTCACCTTCAATATTATCCCGTATATGCTGATATTGTTGGCATATTTGCTGTCGGTGTATTCGTTTCGTGTTGCCGAACCTGATCAGCTGTATCCATTGGCTGAGTCAGTGAGTTAACATAATAATGGAACATATTGTATGTACTACTTCATTTATACTTCATCTATTTGTTGTTTTCATATTGAAAGGCTTTCAGGAGTTTTAGAGGAGTTAGAGTAGCCAAGTCAAGGCAGAGGCCTTACCATATTTTAGCGTAAGTCTCTTAATACACACACAGTCAAATTATATTGTTAAACCTAGCTTTCATGATGATCGATCAATTAATTATAGTAGCTTTGCTTTAGTTATAATAATTTGATTTTTATTTATTATTAAAGCCTCATTTGCCAGCCAGCTTTACCTTAAACAAGCCTAGTCTCTCCCATTTGCTAGCCAGCTCTACCTTTTATACTGATCAATGTGTACATTACATTTCAGTTGTATATTCAGTGTGGGTATGCTGTTCATTGTGTTATCAATGGCCGTCAGTGTGTTGAGAGTATTTGCACTCAAACTAGAGAACATCAACACAATAATAGGATGGTTCACTGACGACCCTTCGGCCACTAATCAATTATTCCACCTGAGACTGTAAGGGATTAATAATTATCGTATTAATTATTACCATAATTAATTATAATTATTATAATTAATACTATAATTACAGGATTATACTGGTGTATAATATAGTACACTATGTATTGGTGGTGCTTGCCCTGATTGGTTATGTATTGGTTGATATGGTGTTTGTTGCCGTGGTGATCAACTACTGTTCTCAGTGTCAGTTACTGACTGTGTACATAAGAAACATTGAGGATAGAGTTAAGAATAAAGCGTATTCTAACCTGTATCTTGCTGTAAAGGTAGGTCAATATATGCAGCGATTATGTGTGAATTTATACTTATGTTTTGTAAAAGATCATCTATCGTACTATTTTTAACTTTTGTTGCTTAAATGTTTGTTGTGTAAAAAAAAGCTATTTGCTAATAATTCTTGGCATGTATTTTATCTGTTGCATTCAAATTTTGTTTGCTTTTGTTCAACTTTTATTTAATTTATCAAGGATATCCAAGGAATTCAAGATTACATGAGAACACTCAATGGTAAAATATCGAGTGTAACAAGTCTATTCTACTTCATATTCCTGGTGTACTTGATACTTTGTGAGTTGATTGGTTGATTGAATGGCGTGCGCTGCCATGAGTTTAAATATAAATATATGTCTTTTATAATAAACATATGGACAGCTTATTCAGAGTTGAGCGCTGCTGATCAACCACTGATAAACAGAACAACTGGATTTATGAACACTATACAATGGCTAATTGCTATAGTATTCCCTGCTTTACTGGTTAGATACACACAGAGAGACAAACAGACACACAGACGGACAGACAAACAGACAGACAGACAGACAGACAAACAGGGGGGGGGCAAACAGACTAATTAATTGTACTATGTCTATTACCTTTAGGCAACACATCTCACAGCAGCTGGTAATGACATGAGGAGGTTGGGTCAGGAGGTAGCTGGCTGTCCCTTGTATTACAGTAATCGTGTACATATAGACTCCTCATCGTTACTGGGGATACAGCCGGGGGATACAGCAGCATTAAGTAACTGGTACAGTGACATACATCGAGATATTGAATTGAAGTTCTTCCAGCAATTCACTGAATCAACACGCTATCATGTGAGGGAATGAACACATTCTATATACATAAAACTATAGCATAGTACATACCGTATAACATACACATTAATTATACTGCATTACATATACATACACCTACATATGCACACAATTTACATACACTGAATAATATACATACTGTGCATAACTAATGCACACACAACAGTTGATATAGTGCATGTGTACTGGTGTGGTGTACGTAATATTATGTATATGTATGTATTAGTAGAATGCTGATTTAATACACATGGTAATGTACTCTGTTTATTAGGCTAAGCTGATCTTCATGCCAATGCAGCCAGCTCTAGTTCTTGGTTTGATTGTGATATTCATGCTGTTCCTGTGTACAGGTATCATCATTCCTCATTTACAATCAGTTGGATGGTTTTGAAGAACACTAATAATTATTTTATAACTTTCCAGTTAATTATTTGCGTGGGAAGTAAAATGGGAGGGGTTAATCATTACTTTAAATCTTTGGTTTTATACTTTGCAATTTGCATGATCATCATTGTTTGATTTCGTGATCTTGGTAAAGAAACGTATGGATTGAGGATCGTATATAAATGGATGGTAAGCATATAGTTATAGCTTGGTCGTACTGCCATTATAACTCGTGGTACTGCCGGGAATATAGCTCAGTCATAAGTACATGTAAATCGAAAGTCTGGCATATAGTTTACCTATAAAGACACTAACTGACTAGACCCTCATAGCTTGTAGCATATATACAGGCCTAGCTTGCTTGTACAGTGGAACCCCTTTACTGCGGACACCATTGGGCCAACAAAAAGTGTCCTGATAGAGGTGTCCCCGTTTCAGAGGTAGTTTGGTATGGAAAGGAGTACTGTTGGGAACTCAGACAGTGTCCTTATTTCAGAGTGTCCTGATTACAGTGGTTCCACTGTATATATAGTCCTCAATTGTATTAATTAATTAATTCTATACAGTAGCTTGTATATAAATGTGTATAACTAGCTGTTAATATTTCATAATAGATACATTACAAAGAAGTCTTGAAACCAAAAAGTAAACTAAAATAAGTTATTATAGTCTCTAATTAAACTGTTTGTTTATATATTGTTGCAGTGTTATTGAGGATTTTCAGGCATCTGTTGATGAAGGCAGTATAACTGGTGATCCAATAAACATACAAGTGAAGGGGCCAGCAGGTGGAGCATACGATGAATACGTATCTGTGGTAAATAATACAGCTGACAATAACTATATACCTCAATACATTATTGCTATATTAATGCAAGCTAGGGTGGTGGAGACCTTAGCGTGTACCCATCAGCTGATGAGGCAGCTAACGCATTAGCACTATGCCAGCATTATTTAATAGGACCTTATGACATGTTATTATCAGTGGTGAGTCAGCAGTCACTAGTGTATTATGATGTACACATAATGTATATCTTGTATCTGGGTAGATTGGATGGCGAAAGTTTCAGTTCCACAGAGACAACTGTAGGGGTTGTTTAAAGCTGCTCAACTTGTTTTATCCGGTCTTTATCTTGTCCATGTTGGTTATTGCTTGTGGTGCCCAGATTGCATCATGTTTCAGTCGTACAAAGGTTAACAACAATGTATACATATAAACCATAGATGATGCGTTAGATAGAGGACACTATAGCAGATGATATGCATAGTAGCAATAAATATACTTATTATTATATGATTTCGAACTTTCTTTTCAGGACACTGTAACAATTGAAATTAAGAACGACTCAAACTCAGGTTTCCATATCCTTAGTTGTGACAGTCACCTGGTTACCCTCGATGGAATCTCTGATACCTTAATCATTGTGTCTTATCTTATTTCACTCTATACCTTTCGAGTGGCAGCACCAGAACATCTGTTCTCACTCGCAGAAACGGTTTGTGAAATTATCATAACACCTAATTTACAGCATGATATTTATTGTGCATGTTTAATCAATTATATTTATTTGCTTAATAACTTTTATTACCTTTGTTGTGTTACTTGTGTAGGCTTTATTAAGTTTCAATGGAAGTTCTTTGAGTAAATCGAGGAGGAAACCTCTGTTCATTTTATTGTATGGTTTTTTTAAAAGGTTATTTGGTATAATTAGGTTAATTTGTTGTGTTTTCTTTTGCAGAGGTATTTTCTTTGCTGGGATTGGGTTCTTCCTTGCCTCTATCTCCGTCAGTGTCTTGCGTTTGTTTGCTCTACAGCTGGAAAAGAACGAAACAATTATTGGATGGTACACAAGGGATGAGCATACTGATGATCAAAACAATGCCCTCATATTGTAAGACATGAACTCATTGAGTGTTACTATTTATATTTGTTTTCATTCATTTTTTTATACCCTCTTTTCTCAATTCCCCTCCCTCCCCTCTCCCCCCTCCCCCCCTCTCTCGCCTTTCTTTTCCTCTCCCTTCCTCTTTATCAATATAGAAACTCAATGGATTATAGAATCCTTCACTATACTCTAGTGGTAGTGTCACTGTTGGGGTTTACATTCTTTGATCTCTTGTACATTGCCGTAATCATCAACTATTGCTCTCAGTGTCAGCTGCTAACATTCTTTATCGATAACCTTCAAGATAAAGTTAGGAACAAGAAATACCCTACCTTAAAAGTGGCCATTAAGGTTTGAGCAGTATAGTAGAACCTCCAAATAATGAAATTATTGGGTCCAATAAATTATACTTCTTAAGCATTGTTTCACTAGTAAAGGGGCCTTAAATTCCTAGGGAGTTTTCATTTTTGGAGGTTCCGCTGTAGTAATTATGCATGTATGCAGTAGTGAACAGATTTTTAGGGCCTATGGTAGTATATACTGATTACCAGCTGGTGTTTATAGTAAAGGGACAATATATAACTACTATATTTTCATGTATGCTAATTCATTAAGGCTCTAACCTGTTCTGCATCAAGTTTAACCTATGCTTATAGGAGATCCATGGTGTGAGGGAATTCCTATGTACACTCAATGGCAATGTGTCCACTGTGTCCAGCCTCATATTGCTGATATTCATATCGAATGCAATACGTTGTAAGTCTCTACTATTATACACTGTAACTAACCAATACACCATATTCTAGACTATTGTTTATTGCTCTCTCTCTCACACTCTCACACACACTCTCATACACACTCTCTCCTCGGGCAAAATATTAAGCCTATTCTAGTCTTATTGTACCTGATCAGAGTACCGTAGGTATCATTACTGGATTCCTCAACACCACTCAATGGAGTGTGGGAGCACTCTTCCCGGCAATACTGGTAATTAATATTATTATTATTATAACCTATTATTATTAATGAATTATTATTTAACATCTACCCATTTATTGTTGTTGAGCAGGCTGCACGGTTGACAGCTAAGGGCAATGAGTTGAGAAGACTAGGTCAAGAAATAGCTGCCAGACCGTTCTATTACTCTGATACTCCCGATTTGGAGCTGAAATTTTTCTTAGATTTTACAGAATACACTCGTTACGAGGTGCATGCATACGCTCATATTTTGCATAATCTTTTATTAACCTGTCGTAACTTATGTTAGTATTAAATACCTTTATTTCCTAGTGCCCATAGTGCTCTACATTATATATGGGCTACATTTAATCTATCTTGGTGTTTTTTTGTAGGCATATTTAGCGTTCATCCCAATGCAACCGTCTCTGGTTCTGGGGTTTGGTTATGTGTTGCTTGTTCTGATATCTTCGGGAATCGTTATCTCCCAAGTGGAATCCGTTTCGTGGTTTTGAACTAATTGTATAATATATTATTAATGATGATATTTCTATATGTTTTATATTGCAAATTGATGGTGGATATATAATTCATAATTTTTTTATATAATATTGTTGAAACAAAGATTTTAACCAGTTTTAGTAGTTATGATAGTTTAGTTATTTAACCACCAAACAGGGCTAGCTAATTAATTATATCTGTTATTGAAATATTTTTGCTTGTTGGCATTTGGGGATTGCCGGATTGGGGCTTCCTCGAGTTATTATCTCTAGCTAGCTGGTATTCGGCTGGTATCTCTCTATCTGTTTGAGTAAGCTATGGCGGATGAAGAAGGTGTGATTCATACAACAGCTCTATGTAAGTCCCGCCATTAATACTCTGTAGTTTATTTAAATAGATAGATACAGTAGACGTAGGCACTTGTATTAATTACCTATTCTCAATCTAGCTATAGCTGCTACTGGTAGTTTATTATCGTTTTTTATTATTTATGTATAATACTATATTTTATTTTTATTATTTATTTTAGTCGATGAGGGTGATGTCCATGGTGAGATCCATGATCCATCACCACAGCCCCTGGACGACACTGATCAGTTAGTCACATGCTGTCTATAGCTATCCTTACAGTGTTTACACCATTTATTTTATTTCCCAGATATGAGACAAATCTTGGCAATACTCTAGAAAACAGCGATCAATTTGTTACCTTGGTAATATATTGTAGCCTGGGTCACAATGTGACATTAAATTGAGCCTTTGATATACACTGGAATAGGAGATTCTATTCCAGTGTCTCGTACTATAATGTCCTAGCTGGTGCAAATGTCGTATTGCGATTAACTAGGCTTAATTTTGTAATCATCAAATTGTGTTAGGCAGTTATTAACATAGCATGCCTAGCTGTTTGTAAATCCATGGCTTTGTTTTTAATCTATGTGTATGTGTATATGTGTGTGTGTGTTATGTACTTGGCTTTGTTTTTAATCTATGTGTATATGTGTGTGTGTGTTATATGTAGGAAATCGATAATCTTGAACCTGATCTAGCATCTGTGTCCCTTGCATTGTGTAAGAAGTACATCCTCAAACCTTATCATTTCCTATTGAAGTTGGTATGTTCTTCGTCACATGATGTGCATTTTTACCTCCATTATGCATCTATTTGTATATTATATTATTGTATGTTTTGTAGTGTTCAGTATACCATATCCATACAGTGTGTAGTATGCATGTTAATGTTGTTACTATTGTGTAGCATTACTAAGTGCATACAATCCTGTAGTTGTGTTTGTTATATTTTGTGCATAATTTTTTTTTTGTTTATAGATTGGTTGGAGACGTTTTCACTCCAATAACGAAACACTGTCTCGGTTTCTGTCAGTGTTCAATGTGATATATCCCATCTTTATATTTGCCATGCTGGTGTTTGCCTGTATTGCGCAGGTGGTCAGCTGTTTCAGTAGAACTAGGGTACGGTATATACCCACGTATGCAACATTTACTATAGCCAGGGATGTGGAAACTATACCAGTCATGCCAGACATTGTCTGATTTTTTGCTCAATTGTCCGATGTACAGGAATAGGCAAACGGACAAAATTTGCATGAGTTGCCCTCAAATAACCCATGTAGTTTCATTATTACTAGCCAATTGGCTCAAATATGAGGTAGTTGTCTGGCTAGGGAGACTAGGTTATTAATGAGCTGAAAAGGACAATTGTCTGGTAATCTCAAAAGAAAAAAATTCCCACATTTGTGACTATAGCCTTCTACTTCATTAATCCAATTGTTGGTACAAACTATGTGTTAATTCATATCTTAATTAATTAGGCCAGGCCCCCTTTCGAAATGGGTTCCTATTCTGTTCTTAAATGTGATGAACATCTGTTTACGCTGGATGTTATCACCTATATTATGATCCTTCTGTCCTACCTGTTGGCGTTCTATACGTTCCGTATAGCTGAACCCGAACACCTCTCAACGCTAGCTGAAACAGTGAGTTACCGTTATCTCTCCCTTCATTTCCCTCCGTGTGTTAATCACTAAAACTT
>JAYJLX010043028.1:21781-36008 GCA_036873525.1 Chalinula nematifera
CTTATTGCATTGTTTACATGTAACAGTGTTGCTTGCTATAAGTCACCCTATTACCTTAATGTTGGGTGGGTGGTGATCTGACCTTTTGACACTCAGTTTACATTGGAATTTGCCATATGTAATGTTTAGTAAGTGTTGTGTTGTAATAGCACCTTAAATTAATTGATATAAAGTTAATTTATCACTCGATCTTAATTACTCTGTTTTCATTCATTACATATAGTCCATATTGAGCTTCAATAATATTGGGAAGACTAAATCCAGGAAGAAACCTGTTTTCATATTATTGTAAGTGGACTCTAATGCTAACAACAAGAGCCAGTTTCGCCTGCATAAATTTTCATTGTTATTGTCAAAGGGTCATCAGTACAGCTGCAATACCAATTTATTTTTTTCTGTTTTACTTTCTTCCCTCCCTTTTTTCTTCGGTCAGAGCTCTTTGGTCCAGTGGTATAGTGTATTTTATATACTCCCTCATAGTAACCATTACACGTCTGTTCACTCTGAGACTTCATAAAACCAATACCATTATAGGATGGTTCCAATCAGATAATACAAGTGCTGTTGATTTGAATGATGCACTTAAAATGTATGATAATTATTTAATTGTTGACTGATTTCTATAGTTCATTTTTTGTCCTCTTTCTTTGTTTCTTTCTAGCTCACAGGGACAATACACAGCTGTTCATATAATTTTCGTTTTCTTTGCTGTGTATGGATTTATATTCTTCGATCTCCTGTATATTGCTGTGTTCATCAACTACTGCTCCCAGTGTCAGCTTCTGACGTTCTACATTGATAACCTTCAAGACAAAGTCAGGAACAAGAAGTACACTAACTTAAACATGGCTATTAAGGTAACGGCAGGCATTCCAATCAAAATATCACCTGTATATATGTTAAAATATTCTTTGTTTTCCCAGGAAATTCGTCAGGTCAGTGAGTTCCTGAAAATATTGAATGGAAACATTTCGTTGAATACGACACTGATATTTTTCTTGTTTGTCTCGAGTGTGATATTATGTATGTTATATAACGCTAACGATGACATTGGTATTATTATTATATTATTATATCAAAAGCTTATAAAGAACTGACTGAAGACTTCACCATAAAGCTCAACATTGCCACTGGTTTCCTGAACACAATACAGTGGCTAGCGGCAGCATTGCTGGCAGCATTAATGGTGAGTGGGATTTGTAAACTGATGCAGCACTATAATCCATTAAGTTATATGTATAGTGAAAGATGTTGTTAGAAGTACACTACTTTTCCTACCTTAATAGCCAGCTTATGAACTTATAGTGTTGTTTATTACTGCTTTATTGTTTGAATTACCACCACAGGCTGCACGGTTAACTGGTTCAGGTAACGAGTTGAGAAGACTAGGTCAAGAAATAGCTGCCAGACCATTCTATTACTCCGATACTCCCGATTTGGAGCTACACTTCTTTCTAACATTCACTGAATCAACACGATACCAGGTGATTTTGGAATTCATCTTACTTCAAGTATGTATTCACTTTTCTTTCTCTTTCTCTCTTTGTTTCTGTAGGCATATCTGCTATTCATCCCGATGCAGCCTGTAATTGTCCTTGGGTTTATATTCATAGTACTAGTGTTCTTTACTTCTGGTACAGTGTTTGAACAAGTGAATGTCGTTACATGGTTTTAATAAACAATGATGACTTTGTTGAGATACTTTAAATGTTATGCAGTTTAGTTAATCATTTTCTTTTATACTTCAGCCCTTCATTTTTTTTTTTTAGATAAGTATTTTCCTAAAAAAAAAAAAAATTTTTTTTTGCCAGCAAAGAGATAATGAATAATGATTTACAATATACTTAATGAGCCACACCCATTTCGTTTGCTGAAATGAATGAATGATGATGATATGAGCTCTGGAGCTGAGCTCAGCAATACTGCTGCATGTGCATGCATATGCATGCCTGAGCCACACCTACTCTATGTGCATGCACTGAGCCACACCTATGAATATATACACGTATACGCCCTTGCCAGATGTTACTATAGGGGAAACTTGGTAAGAAGCTGTTAGGCAAAACTAGTGAGACCGATCGATATGGATGTTATAGAGGATGATGATGATTTCATGGAAGAGTATCCGCGCAACTGTAAGTTTATGTCAATATAAAAAATTGGTTTCATGAAACTCTTTATATAACTGTAGTTCAAGTGGATCAGGAACAATTCCAAGAAAGGTATATTCTACATTCATTTGATCTGTACTTCATTTATAATTGTTCCTTTTTTCTTTCTTTTTTTTAGTATTGAGGTGGATGATTTCTCAAGTGAAGAGCGCAGTATCACTGCATCATTGGTCAAAGTAACCACTAGTGATATCAATCGGGAAATGGTGAGTTGTCCCTACTGATAGCAAAGTAATAATATTAACGATTTTACTCTATTTTCTTGCAATGTGTCCTCACAGAACCGTAGTTATAGTTCTGACAGTGATACGTCACTAGACGACAGAGCATCAGTAATTCTTGCTCGCTGTAAGAGATACGTTGTTCGTCCCTACAATGTTTTACTGAAAGTGGTCAGTGTATTAGAACGCGGATTAAACTGACAATATTATAGCCCTCTACCTTCTATTGCAGATTGGATGGAGAGCGTTCAGTAGTAAAAGAGATCGTTGTTCATCTATTTATAAATTGATGAACGTCATTTACCCCATCCTGATGTACATGATATTGGTGTGTGCATGTGTTGCTCAGATGTCAGCTTGCTTTAGTCGAACTAAGGTACCTTTAATTGAAGCTATAGTGTGGTGTATTGATAATTAATGAGTAATTATTATATGTTTATTTATATAATTCTTTCATATAATTGTCATACAGTCTGTTCCTGCCCGGAAATTGAGTGACCCATACAAAGTTATAGAATGTGATAACCATGTGGTCACTCTGGACCTCATCTCCTACATGATGGTCATAGTGGCATATCCGCTGGCTCTATATATCTTTCGTGTAGCCGAACCCGAGCACCTGACATCATTAGCTGTGACGGTAAGTGAGACTAATGCATGCAAAAACAAACCCAGCTTAATTTACTGTTGGATCCATTAGCTAAATCACTAGAGTCTATAATCAGGATCGTCACTTAATGAAAATTTTTTTTATTTTTTTGTCATAGGTTTTTTTGAGTTTCAATGATGTCATCAGTTCTAAATCAAGGAAAACACCATTCTTTATACTTCTGTAAGAGCTCTCTATATGGCATGCTGTGTTGCAGTGATGCACTTCAGTATCAATTTCTATTCCATTCTCTATCTTTTTTCTATGTTGCAGGGGTATTTTAGGTTGCGGTATTTTTCTCTTTTTTGTCTCAGCCTTTATAAGTATATTGCGTTTCGTTGCCCTGGGTCTGTGGAGTGACATGACTATTATATCCTGGTTTGTGGATGATGAGACTGCCCAGAATGCCACACATCTTCTTGAAATGTCAGTTGATCAATTATAGTTCACTGTATTATATATAACCATGATTGTGTGTGTGTTACGTATATAGTCCCCCAAATATGTATAAGCTGGTACACTATCTCCTTGTAACATTGGCGTATTTTGGGTTCCTGTTCTTTGATCTACTGTATATTGCTGTGACCATTAACTATTGCTGTCAGTGTCAACTGCTTATCTTCTACATTGAAAATATTCAAGACAAAGTTAGAAACAAGAAATACGACACTCTAAACATTGCCATCAAGGTCAGTGATATATCTAATGATCATTCATACAGTGATAGTAGTGTGGATGGCATGGTGCCTGGTTGCACCCGACATAATTTTATTTAAAATTATACGAATGCAAACGTAGAATCGAATGTATTTCATTCTTATGTATAACCTTTACGTTACTATACAAATTGTTAACATTTATGTTGAGCATAAGATTTGTTGCTGTCTTATAAGTAATTTATTGTATATAAATTTTATAGGAGATACATCGTGTGTACGACTTCCTCAAGATACTGAATGGTTACGTTGGAATTGTGTCCAGCCTGATTTTCTTTATTTTCCTATCAAATGCTATTTTGTGTAAGCTTTAAATGATTTTGTAATGCATTATTATGTGCATATCATGTGCCACCATCCAATTAATTTAATAATGCAATATATCCAATCTATCTCCCTTGGCATCCTATAATTTAGTGTGTTATGAATTACCTTTTTTTCAGCGTATTCTGATCTGATTCAACCTGATCCTGAGGTACTCAACATTGTCACAGGATTCGTGAACACAGTATTCTGGACTATTGTTACCCTTATCCCAATAATAATGGTCTGTATATAGCGATGTTGAACGTTAATACATGATATTGATAGTTCAGTGGATACAATTATACTTATACTACAGGCTGCAAGGTTGACAGCTAAGGGTAATGAATTACGCAGACTAGGACAAGAAGTGGCTGCCAGACCATTCTATTATTCTCGTGATACTCCCGATCTGGAGCTACATTACTTTTTAACATTCACTGATTCAACACGCTACCAGGTCAGCTATAGTGGCTATAGCTGATTAATACTGTACATGTTACTATATTGCATATTATAATATATTACAGGCTAATTTAGGGTTTATACCAATGCAACCTAGTTTTGCATTGGCTGTTTGTTTTACTGTACTGCTGTTCCTGAGCTCAGGAATCGTCATCTCACAGGCTAAATCTGTCTCGTGGCTTTAGCTACACCAATATGGACTATTCATTATTGCTGTTATGTTCAATTCATTGTGTAAAAGAAATGCTGACAATAATGACCTTTAATTAATGTACTGATTTTTTTTTTTTTTTTTTTTTGCTGTACTGTTAGCATGAGATTGAAACGTGGACGATACGCCATCAATAATAGTAATAAAAGTTAATTGGTAGGTCTAGTTATTAATGATTTTTTAAAAGCTGACATTACACAATCAATTACAAGTGTTCAGTTTACATTCAATGGATGAATCGACAGATCAAAACGATCCTGTGATTCAGAACACGGTGTATGGAGCCACCAATGGTTAGTAAGTGTAAGATTGAAAGCTAGTATAGACTAGTATTATACGTAGTGGACCTATCTTTAGCAAGTTTACCTCGAACTATACTGCGAGGTTTACTGTTCAGAGTTCAGATGTAAATAGTTTATCTGTTGATCTGGAGATAGACTACTCTTGTGTTTAAAGTGTTTACTATTATTTATGATGTGTTATACACTATCAGAATTGATGATACATGTACATAATTATATAGGGAGGAAAGACAGCTGGTTTACCTCTAGTGTAGAGGGAGGGTCTCCTGTCCAACGAAAGCCCACCTCAGGTTGGGTTTGTTCAGTCAGTATTAACTTGCAAATATGATTTGTATATATAATGTTTCCACTGTTTCTTCAATCCTTCCATATATAGGAGCTCATGTCACCAGTAGCAGAGACAGAGAGCTCAGTAACAGTGCAGACTTTAATAGTGGGATTGGTAACAGAAGTGATGAGTTTGTACAATTGGTAATGACAGTTTCCCTCTATTTAACTCCTCTCACTCTCTCATTCATTAGTAACCATTATTTTATTATTGTGATAATGTTGTTTATCTGTAGAGTTATTCCGGTAATGGCAATGCGGTTGAGGATAGTGCTTCTAAAGCTCTGAAACAGTGTGAGAACTATGTTGTCAGACCATACAATATTCTCCTTAAAGTGGTCAGTCCTATAGCCACGTACCGTGCACTTTAACTACAGATAGATTACACATAATTGTGTTGTACGTACATCGGAAAATACATAAATAGGAACAGCTCAAGTTGTGTGATGATCTTTAAAATGAATAGGCTATGATTCTATTTCAGCATCAATGTAACGTTCTTGTTATAGTGTTATATAAGGGAACTAGGCAAATCTTTAGCATTGCCATTCCAATGAGTTATTAATCTTCACACCTTGTATTGTTTTGCCTGCGTGCATTTAGGTTGGTTGGAGATCCATTCAAGCACCTGGTGATAGATGCTATGGGTGTTGTAAGGTCTTCAATTGGATATATCCTGGGTTGATATTCGTTATGCTGAGCCTGGCTTGTGTGGCGCAAGTATTCAGCTGTTTTAGTCGCACCAATGTAAGTCAGCTAATTATAATGATACATTTAACTTAAAGGCAATAAATTTTCACGTTAAGACAGCAAATTAAAAGTAGTTTTACTAAGTATTCTTTAAAAAAAATTCCTGCTTGTATTGGTATTTGTAAAGTCTACTTGTAAACGAACCAAAAGAAAAAAATTCTAAACAATATTCTACCTTTATTATAGAAATATCAAACGTAATTATATTACGCATACACATATGCACACATACATACACAATGCATGTGTATTACATTTCTATACCGTAATTGAGAAGGGATTAGAACACTATTTTAATTGATGCCACAAATCCTATATAGCCAATGAATTCTAAAAACAACTCACAAACCTGAGTCAACTGATTATATGAACTGAATCATATTACAAACCAATGAATATCATTATCTATTATATACGCTACAATCATGTGTGATATTATTTCTTTGCTAAAATGTTCCCATGTTTCAGGAGACTATTTCGGCTGACTAAAAAAAAAATTGATTTTTCAATATTTGGATATAAATACCTCATACTTTAAACTTTCCCAAAATATAATATCATAATTCTCACATCTCAAATTTTTATTATTACTGTGTTATCTATTTTCACCTATTAGTCGACCCCACCCACTAACGTCAGTGAGAAGTATTATGTCTTGAACTGTACGACCAATATAGTAACATTAGATGTGTTCCCATATGTACTCAAGCTGCTCGGATATTTATATGCTCTCTATGCATTCCGTGTAGCTGACCCTGAGAACCTCTCTAATCTAGCTAATACTGTGAGCATATAGCAGCTGTTAATGATATCTGATGTAATGATTGGTATTCCATATTAGGTATTCCTTAGTTTTAATGACGTAATGGAAACTCGCTCAAGGAAGAGGCCGCTTCTAATGCTAATGTGAGTGTATGGTAGCATTCAACTCAATTTTCCATTATGCCGCACACAATGCATCACTTTATGTCATATTACATCACTTCCTCCCAGGTCCATTATAATATTTGGTATAGGGTTCTTTGTCATGTCTGCCATATTCAGTCTAATCAGAGCAGCAGGGTTCAGGCTGTACTGGTCTAATACCATCATTGCTTGGTTCATCTCTAACACAACAGACGCAGACGATTCAACGGAGTTTTTGAAAATGTAAGTACATATGCTACATGTCACAGAACTATGTTATAATGATTATGTGTCATCCTTTAGAGACCATGATAGCTATGTGGTCATACATTATATCCTATGGATATTTACATATTGTGGTTTCCTGTTCTTTGATCTTCTATATATTGCTGTATTTATCAACTACTGCTCCCAGTGTCAGCTACTGACGTATCTGATCAATAATATCATAGATAAAGTTCGCAACAAGAAATATCCTGACCTTTATGCTGCAGTAAAGGTAATCGTGCACTGAAAGTTACTGATACATTTATTCTTATATTCGTGCATTCTGGTACAGGAAATTCGTAAAATGGACGATTACTTTTCAATTCTTAACGGAAATATATCAATTGTTGTAAACCTGGTCATGTACACTTTCCTTGCTAATGTGATATTATGTGAGTCAGCCACGCCCACTCCAGCCACACCCATCTATGGCACACGGCAGCCCCACCCCAGTGTACAAAATATTCATATTTTGCTTTGCCTTTATTTTTGTAGCATATGTGAATATGACCAGACAGGAAGATAAAGAGCTTAACATTGTTATCGGATTCCTTAACCTGTTCCAATGGGTTTATATATCCATTGTACCTATATTATTGGTATCATCACACACTACACACATACATGCATACATATACTTGCAAATATATGCACATGTGTGCATACTACATACATACATGTATACATTCATATAGGTATTGTGTTTGCATCATATAGTACTATACAATACTCTTATTTATATTGTAATAGGCCACACGAGCTACAGCATCAGGTAACGAGTTGAGAAGACTAGGTCAGGAAATAGCTGCCAGACCATTCTATTATTCTGATACTCCCGATCTAGAACTACATTTCTTCCTAGCATTCACTGAATCAACACGATACCAGGTACGTATGTGTTATTCAGTTATAAACAGTATGACTGGCATTAATCCATGCCCTACTGCTGTAATAGAGTTTATATTATTACTGTACGTATGCTATATACAGGTCAACTTGGCTTTCATTCCAATGCAGCCAGGGTTGGTATATGGATTTCTGTTTATATTGCTGTTGTTCTTGTCTTCGGGTGCAGTTATACCACAAGTACAGTCTGTGACCTGGTTTTAAGCTTTTTTTATGGCTATACTTATGTAACATGCTATTATATAATATTATAGGGCTTATACATGTATTGGTGGGTTTTTAAATTCATTTCACAGATTTTATTCTTTGTTACTTTGTTTGTTGATAAAATTGTTTTATAACTTTTTATAAACTGAATTTATGCCCGGCCCACCACCCACGCATCATTATAATAATCTCATCCATCCAATGGCGACTTCGCTTGAGACGTTAGAAGAAAAGGTTGTGCCGACTGAGCCTTCGTTGAGCAAGTCGGACCAACAGACTGGGAATAATGTCAATAAAGACGGGAAGAGAGGAAGATCTATAGATGATTTAATAGAGAGTGGAGCCGGTGAGAAGAACTTAATTTACACTAAAGAAAAGAATACACACGAGAATACATGTACAACCCACTCTACTACGGGTATATATAGCCTGTAGGCAAGCATATTGTATCGGGGACAGAATATAACCCTACTACTTTATGAACTGCACATAGTTCATACATAGAAATATATTTATACAATATCCCCCACCTTACTAATAAACTGACCCTAGAGAGGCCAGAGCTATGTAATCTCAAGCCATATAGTCTAGCTAGCTTGCTAATGTAAATTATAATGTATATATAAATTGTGATTGTATTTTCTAGGGGAGACACTGTCAGCCTTGGAGTATGAGAAGGTACTGAATAAACGAGTTGCCTTCTTTTCTGGTCAGTGAAAATACACAATATAATGTACAATACATTGCGAATACACAGTGATTTGTCTCACTTATAAAAGTCTGTCACCATTGTTCTGTAGTATAGTAAAAGACAGTAGTACAGTGGACGTGTGCTATTGAGAGTGTATGCATGTCGTTTGAGTGTATTCATTGTATAGTTAGGTTGGTATGTGTTTGCCACTAGTACTAAAAGCATTAGAATGCATCAATGAACCCTAAAATACTTGATCCAGTTATAATATAGTTATTACATATAATACATACACAAACACATCAAACAAGCTAAATTATGCTAAGATCAATTGCTGTTATGAATAGTGAATAATTATTGCTAATTAATTATTACTATAATAATATTATACACTATAGTAATATTATACACATACCTACACATTCAAATATTAATACAAGACGAACGTTAATTACTGATAATTTGCTAACGAAAGGGAAGATAGTATTATACTGTCATGATGTAAATTCCTCTAGTTCCCTTGCCCCTCCCACTTTATATCATGGCTCATTTAAACACAGACATACACACAAACAGCTGCTCATCCTTATTGCATGTAATAGTCTGTTAGTAGCATATGTTACGTTCACTTGTGTCTCAGTGTTTTGTTAGTTAATGGATATATTATATTGGAGTCGTTACTAGACTATATAGTTAGCTTATAGCTAGTATTTGTCTTGGTACACGCTGTATGTAATTAATGTTACTATTGAATGGAGTGTGGTTTAATTCACACTCTTGCCTGTTGACATATAATCCTTCAGTGAAATTAATATACCGATGGCTGTTCTTTCATAATGATGGTAAAATAGATATTACATGTTTTATTTCAATTTGATAGTGTATCTCTTATCTTTCTTTCTATTCTATTTTTATTCCCTTTCTCTCACAGGTGCTTTTTTTGACAAATGTCCCGTTCTTTGTGTTCCTTCAGCTGGTCTAAGGAATCTGGAGGGAGACCCTCCTGTCCTTGATGATTTTAATTCTACTCTTTCGTATTTGAAACCATTATTAAGGTATAATAATTATAATTATAGTTATGGGTATCCCATAATTCCACCCCTCTTCACTCCTACTTCATTACATGGTTTAAGCTCAAATTTTCTATTGTGCTTTCATTCAATATTATTGTATACCTGCAGTACACTTGCATCTGCCCATCTGTTCAACATACCTTAATTGGCATAATAGCTAGCATTTTTTTAGGCAAGTGCCCACTAGTTTAGAGTATAAGCTATATAGAGTAGGTGGTGATAGTAGTGGTGTGGCCACAGCCTTGTTTGTTTAAGGTAGAAGTATAGTTTGTAACTTCGGTTATTTTGACAAAATGTACTAACCCAGTTTGCCACCTATGTTTTCCTTCAGCTATTTCCTGATAGTACTTGCACACACTCACACGCACACACGAGTTCCTGCTAATTCAAACTATTCACCTTATTGAGAATAATAATATGATTTCCATATGGTAAATGCTGGTTAATTGTTAATCGCATACATAACATAAGTGCATATGTTTTACCGTTATAAAAGCTTGATTACTTGTTGTCCATTCAGTACTTATTATAGATGTGCAGACACACCCCTTTTACCACACATACGCACTCGTTACACATGATCAGCCATATTATAGTGCTCGTATCTGCTTCAATACGAAGTGCATAGAGCTATAAATTTCATGCGCTTAGCAACCAGTGTTTATTGTATTTTTTATCTTAATATAATTGTAGTGGTGACCATTTAACCAGCGGTATAGTAATATTGCTTGATGGCCGTAAGCCCACCCAATCAGCTGTTGTTAAACAAGTTCTTGAGAGAATATCGGTAAGCCACTGGAGTAATTATTCTGATTTGTGATGTTTAATTTGTGTTCGATTTATAACAGTCAAGTGATTTCCCTCTAAAGTGCCACGCCCTGCTCCTAATGAAGGCTTCGCAATTGTCTCAATTGTCCAATTTCAGCTTCTATTTCTCCAAACAAAAGACAAAATTGGCATCGGCTGAGATAAGAGAGAAGATTAATGTATGTGAACTAATTCAACACCACTTGTTATAGTACTATAATTTAATTCAACCACTTGTTATGGTACTAATTGTTGAGTATATGAATTTAATGTCTCAGCCTTTTATCCAATTGTTACCATACTAATGTTTCACTGCCTGTTATTGATACCATATACACATAATTATACACACATACATACGTACATTATATAGTCATTACTAGTAGTTGTATGTTATTGCTTTAGCTTTAACTATACTATGGTTAAGTTATTAATACACAAGCATTTATGACTACTGACTATAATGGTTAGGTTATTAGTACACATGTATAATATGTAGTAATATGATTAGGCTATGTGTATTATGTATTACTATTATGATTAGGTTATTAGGTATATATATTACTATAGTTATGTATTACTATGATTAGGTTATTAGGTATATGTATTACTATAACTATGATTATAGGTTATTAGGTATATATATTACTATAGTTATGTATTACTATTACAATGATTATAGGTTATTAGGTATATTATGATTAAGGCTATATATGTATTACATATAGTGTATATATATTACTATGGTATTAGATTATTAGTGTAAAGGATAGAGAAGAACTGTACGAACTCATACCTCAGGATCAGTTGACTGAAGACTTTGGAGGTTCACTTGAGTACAACCACGAACAATGGTTTAAAAACGCTGTTGTAAGTCATAATTCTCTCTCACTCTCCCTTTCTTCCTTTATCTACAGTTGTCTACTATTGATATGTGAAGTGTTGTTTTATTCGTTTTTTTTTTTCTAATAAATAGCTTTATGAAAAGGTTCAAAAGCTACGTAGCAAGATCCTAACCAAGTTCCCGGATATAAGAGATGGTTTAAATGAGTTCCAAGCCCCGCAGTCTATCAAGGATGCTGAGCGGTTGATGCAACAGCATCTCAAACTGAAGGAGTTCTTTGTCAATCTGTTTGCTGAGGTGGATCTGCTTATTGATGAACTCATTGAAAGCTTGTCAAGTCAAACCTCCGATAAGTCGTCTTCTCAGGCAGTTGTTCCAGCTGTAGGAGCTCTCTCAGCTGCCGAAGTACTGGCTTATCTTAATGTGTAAGAATTATGAAGGATTTCAAGAAAGGGGAGGGGAAGGGGGGAGGGGGGAGGTGTGGTAGATAGGGGTGGGGCCGACTGTGTGATTATCATAAAGTAAGGGGAGCAGTATAAGGTGATTGGAAATTTCGAAATACTTTCTTAATTATTGTTTTTGAAAATACCTTTTTTTTTTTTTCGAATCCAGGACAAATGAAGAGGTAAAAGAGGAACAGGCTGAATTTGAGAAGTTCTGGTCATCCCACAAACAGCATCTGGACCACATGATGAGGGTATGCCACTACAAGAAATCAGTGGAAAAGGTAATGCATGATGATGTGGCTATGATTAGTATATTACACTCAAATTAATTATACGCTGCCATATATAGGTACGGATGCTGATGAATGGGCATATTGAAGACATGACTATGGGCACACTAACTACCGGAGAGAACCTTGAAGTGTCTCTTGAACTTGGAGAGAAACACGAAATATTTGTTTCGACTTGTAAAGAAGTACGCAATATCATCTACTTGTAATCTAATCTAGTACCCTATTGAATTAACTGATTGATATGTATGTTGTTTGTATAGTGTTTATAAGAGCCATTTCCTAGTTTTACAGTAATAGTATTTGCATTGCTCTGTAATTGCAAGATTGAGTGAATACCCCCCCCCCCCCCCCTCAGTTCTGTATTATTCTGACTACAATACTATATACATCGAGTATATGTAAACCAGGCTCAGTATTTATCTTGTATATATTAGAAAATGGACGAACATTTGAAGGATATCCGTGAGGAGAGCGTAGAGCTGTGTAACTTGCCAATGGCCGATGGGAGCGCACGACAGATGCTGACTCAGTGTATCGAGGGTGTTAAGGAGAGTGCCACGTCATTGACTGATTTGTATCAGAAACTCATGAAACTATGTCAGCAGAAAAGAGACCTGTATATAGTGGCAGTGAAATTCCATATGACTGTCAGACAGGTGAGGTAGTGTATTTGTATGTGTTAATACTGCCTCTGGCTGTATTAATAAATTAAACATAATGATGTGGTATTATTTATCTATTCTTCATCTTCCTTTGACCCCACTCACCTACAGTGTGATCAATGGTGTGCTAGTGTTAAGGAGTTCACGGAGTACCCTCCCTCACCCGATACAACGTCCAGTGACAAGGCAACAGAATTGATGGAACACTCAGATTCACTCATGAAGCAAATGTCACAGAAAAACTTGAACACTCTGAAGGAACTCAGTGGTTGTCTACCTGAGAAAGACGTGAAGAAACTCGTGTCTAAAACAACACAAAAGTAAGCCCGTACTGTGTTAATTGTTGACTTTAATTTGTAGCTATTTTCTGTTTTTCTAGATGCAAGAATAATCGTACCAAGCTAGAGGAATATAGGAACAAGTTGTTACAGATTATCGCCCTTAGTTATACTCCACCTACTCCACCACAGCCTATAGCAGCATCATTATCATTAAACCCTAAACAGGCAACTCAGGTATTACTCAATTCATATTTGAATCTTATGTTTGTTATTAGTTCCCTCCCTCTCCCCTCTATCTCTCTTAATACTCTCTCTGCTGATCTCTCTCTTTCTCTCTTTCCTGTTCCCCTTTGTTTGTATATAGTCTACTTCTCTTTCTTCATTAACAGCCAGTAGCTCACCTATTCCTTCTCCTTCAACTCCTCACCAATCTCTGGCAGCCACAGTTCAGGGTTCTATTGCCCATACTCCTCCATCCTCGACTTCATTACCGCTCACTAGTAGTAACGCCTCTTCATTCGACAATGGATCGACTCATTCATTGTCTGGCAGTGATAAACATGACGGAACACAGGTCAGCCATCCTACCCCACCCTGCCTAGCCAGCCACCACCACTAATGAACAATAATCGTAATAGCTCAAGTCGCTTACTCAAATTACTAAATTGCATGGTTAGATAGATGGGTGTGGCTTAAAATACAACAAGGGAGAAAAGAGCTGTGGCTTGG
>JAYJLX010043029.1:0-13725 GCA_036873525.1 Chalinula nematifera
GTATAGCCTAATGTTACATGTACATACAGTATAGCCTAATGTTACATGTACATACAGTATAGCCTAATGTTACACATACATACAGTATACACGCACATACAGTATAGTACACGGAATACCTTAATCTAATATGAGAACCCTCACCTAAATATTGTATATGACCTTCACCATATACATGATATAGATATATATAATGGGTATGGTATGTACATATAGGTAGGGATTGATTTGTGAAAATGTAGTGTGTTACATAGTAAATTAGAAATGGGCCTGGGTGATATAATCATGTATTCAAGAATGGGATTCCATAATGTAAAAAACAAACACAAGAGTAGGAGTATTAAACTCCCACGTATTTGACTCAAGTCAAGTTTTAGAAACCACACCCACAAATTGATGAAGAATTAAAGGGAATAATTAAAACACTTGGTTGTGCCACACATTACACAAACTACAATGTGTGCAGTTGCTACACTTATAGTGTTTCAAAAGTAATTAAAAGCATACTAATCTAGGTTTTTAGTACATCATTTATTTTTGTGCTGACAGTAAATTTACCAAATAAGGAGTTGTTATGGTGTGGTTTGTACTATATGCTGTAGTAGTAATTATTGCTATTAATTGACTAGTGACTATATACAGCTTAGTAGTGAATAGCAAACCACATTATAACAATTTTTCTTATTTGGTAACTATAGTGTGTACATAATGTACATGCCATTGCCATTAATCAAAAACTTGTCATATACAACGCCCCAGCTACAACTTCATTATATCAACCCAGCAATATAATCTCCACCCATTCTCTGTAAGCAAAACACACAACATAATGATGATTCTACTAAACAATACTTACATTACATGTGTCACTTTTTCTTCGTTTGCAACATAGAGAGGTAGAGGTATTCAGGTTAAGCAGATCAAATAGCAAATATATGTTTATCTGTGTATAAGGCAAGAAATAATACAATGTACCTGTAGGAAGTATGTACTGCTGTGTACATGTATGTACAGTGGGGCGTGTACTACTAAAGCCCTTCTCTATATACTCACTATAAATACACATGTGCAATGTACAGGTAGCTATTCTTTGAGTGAAAAAGAAGTTACAAGCTCAAAGAAGTGTTTGATGGACCTGACATATGCCATACAGTATGTGGAATGACTATGTACTGTTCAGTCTGAAGCTGATATCAGTGTGGAGGCCAGGCCCACAGTGACAGTGGCTGGAATTGTAGCGGCCGGGGTCTTCTGACTGAAGCATACTTCAGCTGTCTCCTGGAGTAATGTAAAGTGATAGAGTAGCAGTAAAATTACAGCACAAAGTTTTATTGAAGGGAAGGGGGGGAGGGAGGGAAGAGGGCATGAGGCGAAGGATGAACTGAAAAACAGTTTTAGATGGAGAAGGACAAAAATAAAGGTGAGGGTGTGTCAATATATTTGCATAATAGACATATCTTTAAGATGTAATGGAACCATTACAAATAATCAAAGAATATTTCTATGGATTATTTACATATTATGAACCTTATTCTAAGCATGTACAGTAACTTTAGCATACTATTATCGTCTACTATTAGAATTGTTGTAAAATAATTTCAAGCTAAAGCCAAAAACAGAACATATAGGAAAAAAACCCCACTAAAGTTAATGTACATGTACGTTTAAAACTAGGCATTAAAACAATACTAGGCTACACCACTCATCAAGTATGACACTGGCCTTACTTTAGAAAGTTCATTATTCTTGATGAGAAGCTCCTGCAGTTTTTAGAGTTGCTGTTGGTGTCTGTGACATTGGATAGTAACTCCTGTGCAGCCAGTAACTACACACCACCTTCAATACATTAGCCTGTGTTTGAGGGGTTACCTATTGAGGAGTTAATTAATAGTTATACAATGGAGGGGCATGGCTACCTCTAATCCCAGTGGTAGTTGAGGGGAGATGGATGGAGCCATTTGGGTCGCAAATAAAGGAAAGGAACTAACGGTGGGCTCACAATAGACCCTTCGGCTGGAATCACTGGGCATTGATAGTCTACAAATGGAACAAAAGAGAATAATTCATGAGCTAATGCAAATTAATTAAAACATGCATTATATTGTGGTAAACTGTGCAAACTCTAATTAATGCACACTAGGGGTTAAAATTTGTAGAAACTTGTGCATGAGAAAGGATATTCTTCCCATTGTGTGGACTATACAACATGAATAATGTACTTTTGCATTTTAAATTATTGCTCTTAAATATTTTGTGGTATTTGAATTTCATAACCAGCATACAACAGCATAATACACAAATACAAGGAACACCAAATAATACAAGGTTAAAAAATTTTAAATTTTAGTAAATGAATGAAACATTACATCTAGGAAATTTTATCTTTGCCTTTGGTATAGCACCTTGGATGATCGCTTTGCTGCAAAAAAAATGGCTTCACCAAAGTATGCTACAGTAGCTGTTGATGTCCTAAAGTATTACAATCTACAAAATAGAAAACCCCCTACGATAGAAAGGGATGTTTACATGTACAAGTAACTACATAATATGTACATGTACTACAGACCATATGTACAAGTACATTATGAACTTGTGACTACGTCATTACCTGTTTGTCAAGTCTTGGCCATTAATGTTTGTGAATTGCGAGTTTAACATAAGTGCATAAACATGTACATGTAGAAAGTGAATGTGTCAGTACATGTAATTACGTTACACTGTTGTTACGTACTGAAAGGACTTCTATTATATTAATGCCAACTGTTTCCCGGTCTACAATGATAACATATACATTTTTTACTCCCTAATTTTGTACAGTGTAAACTATAATATTACCATATGTATGTATGTACATGTACATGTACCTGCTTGTCTCAGCTTCAGGTTCGTTGGCCAGCATACTATTGTATACTGTACACGCCCCCACCACAGTGAGAAAAAAAAAATTTGAATAATATTTTAAAAATTGATAACAAAGGTCATTTAGGAAGTCGACACATCCACACTGTACACGTTCTGGGCCTGGGATTAAAAGGAGCTTCTCCTACAAAATAACAATAATAATGAAGTTTTCAAATAATACAATATAACTCTTGCCCTCGTTTGATGCTGTTTATGCTTTAGTTACAGCCTCTCTAATGACACTCCACCATTAGGATTACAGCTACAATAGCCAATACTGATTGTTACAAACAACAATATATTGGTATACTGTCACTGATACATTACGAAATCTGTTGGTGAATCTAATAGGGAGAATAACAATAATAATACACTTTTAACATTAGAATCATCGTCTAACTGACTTGTATGGATGCAATCCTTTATTTGACTCCAACTGAATGAACAGTATAATAATATTTCAAAACCTCATCATCAGAATGAGGAGAGCGCAGCATGATAGGTTGTACATGCAGAACAGGAAGAAAGGTTCCAATGTAATATGCACTTTTCCACTCAATAAAAGAAGTCAAATGCGTTCGAAAAAGTACATCGTAACGTACAGAGCTTGTGAACAACAGGCATGTACAGTATTACCTCTTTATTCACTCTTCAAATTTATAATGGCTACAGTATACCGTAATTCAGGAAATTTTTCAGCTGCGAAAATTTCATCATTTAAACTTTTATGTAGTTAAATTGAAGTCAGTTTGTACAGGCTCTATATTTTAAACAATTTCCATTGTTTTAATTTTCGTAATCTGAGGCATTTACAAAAATAAAACCACAACAAAAATTTCCCAAATTACGGTACAATACATGTATATGATAAAAGTATTGTATCCAAAGCCTTGTAATTAGGAAAATAACATTATAGGCTACTGACAACAGGGTGTGGTTCCAATATACATGTACATACACTTTTCAATATTACAGTAAACATTTGAACAAAAACAGCTTATAACATTGTCACACGTACATGCACAGGACGAGTCTTTATTCATGTGTGTACGATACAACAAACATGTGTACCTTTGACAGTTCATGTGAACTGGATTATAAGAGACAGTGTAGTGGGTTTACACAGTGAGGCTGGTACACATATGGTTCCTCATACATTGGTTGAAGGGAGATTGACACTGATAGAAAGTTAAACGAGTGAATAAAGGTATAGATGGAGAGGGTAGTTTGCTGGTGTATTAGAGAGGCTATGATGATAGGTATACAGCACAGCGATACTGAGCAATCTACAAATTAAAAAAAATCACAAACAAATTAATCCCAATTCCTATGTATGCATTTACCTATACGTATACAGAAAATTATCAAGATCATAGTCTAATATGGAATTTTATCTAATAAAAAGGAAGAACAACACTCACAGTATACATGTACATCCACTGTATTAGACATACATAGTGTGTAACGATCCAATATGGCAGAATGATGAATTCCACATATAGATAAAAAGGTATACATCTATGTGTATATATATTTATCTATATGTGCATAAGGAAGAATATTTAAACAAATAATTTGTACATGTACAGTATGGAAAAACTATATCATGGTTTCTCAGCATGTCCAGTGGGATGTGTCACTTTCCTGACACAGATAAATAACCCACAGTACGAACTGTTGGACCAAGGCAGTTCATATGGTTACTTGGGGTCCACCAAAAACGTCTGGAACGCATAAATAACTCGTATACACAAACAACAGCACAAGCAAAGGACCACTTGAAACTGGGGAGCCAACCAGATCAATTTGTAGATCCTTGCATATTAAAACAGACTACTTTATGACCAGAAAAAATAACCATCCTCAAAATTAGACCTTTTAGTCGACCTTAGGAACGACATGATCGTACTGATCAGCATTATGAAAAATGTAGATTTTAAAACTACTTTTATGCATACAACTGGAAAAGTGGGCGGTATCTTACCCATCTTTTTTCCTTCGCTATAACATTGTCCTTATCTGTTCCCAGCCATTTTTATCCATCTTATTTTTGTTTATGTATTTTCACTGTGTCAATGGGCTGAGAAAGCATCAAAACGTATAGACATTGCACATGAATAAGCATTGTGTCATAAAGTTCACCATAGCTTTTTGTAACGCTAGATGATTAGCCTCGGCACCACTAACACCTTTGGATATGGCACGAAATAAACAATTACCATCCCCCATTACTCTGTCCCGCACAAGAAGTGCAACTGAAGGACAAGTAACTGGCCTAATTCGCTGTGAGTGTTCTTTCATCTCAAGTTTTGACCACATTTTTAAATAGTCCACAGCTCCATTCATCACTTCCAGATACAGTAACCATTTCAGCTTGTGTTACTTTGGTTATGGTAACACATTCATCTTCAGTTTTAATGGTTTGACTTTCAATGATTTCATATTTTCTAAACAGGAGCGACAGTACCATTTTTTGGTTGCTGGAGGACCACTTAAACCCACACACTTATAGTGATGCCAACCAATAGCACAATTGGAACCATCACAATATACCATATATGGTGTATCCTCACCCCGACAAGTGCAATACTGTTCTCCATCTGGGATGAAAGAATCCTGATCCACACTGTCACTGTCTGATGTCATTTCAACTTCATCACATTCAATAGTTGAACCCAGACTGACCCAAATCATGCACTCATCACAATACCAGAACTCGGGCTTCACTAAGCCCCACGCAACCATAGTGAAACCAACCAATCCTACAATCGCAGCATACCATGAAATCCGTTTCATCGCCTTTACATATGCAATATGTTTTCTGTCTTACTACTGTATCTGTAATGCCACGGTGAGCTGGATTCTGGGGACAGTCACGTTTGTGTCCTCTACGTAAATTATCACCACAAATACTCATCTTCGATGTCATAATAAACCATAAAACCCATCACCATAATCATCATCATACTCGTACCCACTGTGGTCATCATTACTGCTCCATACTAGATCGTCAGTAGTGTCTTCAACGGGTGTGTCAATCATTTTCTTTTTTTTTGGTATTTCTTTTTTTTTTGATTTTTACAGCCTTTTTCTCGCCCTTTTTACCCTGTACATTTCCACAACCTGATGTGTCATAAGAATCATTACCGTGTTTCTTGGACCACTCTATTCTTTGCAAAGACTCCTTTGTTCGCTTTTTGTACCACTGGATTCTTCATCGCTTAACCTTATTTTCCTTTACTTAGTCTAATCCACGTTTTTTTTCCGGACATTAACCTCAGTATAAGCTTCTTGCATTCCGTCATACAAAGGCAATCCCAAACGTTTATACAAGTCCGGTATCCAGTGGTACTCTTTACCTCTCTTAATCCACAAGTATGTCATGTTTGAGCAATATTCGTTGAAAGTTCATAATGAAGCCTCTGCAGCGCTACGTCCTTGCTCCTAAAATGGATCATAACACTATGTGAAGCTTCTAGCCAGTTGGAATAACCTCGTTTAAAAACTGGATGAATCAGGCTATCAGCCATGGAAGCACGATTATCACATTCTTATTTCGTACATTAAGGCATGAAACTCGCACGTGAGTTTAAACTTAGTGGTATCATCTTTCCCACCACAAGATAGAGCTTCACCTTTTCTACAGTTACCGCAGCTACATACTTGTAGAGGATGAAACACGCAACACTGCTTTTTACCATTCTCCTCCCACTAATGTATATTACGTGCATGCTTTGAAAGGGATTTCAAGCTTTTTGCAAACTCAACTGCAGACTCAGTCTTTCAAAATGTATGAAAAAGTGTTTCTGGCTTGGGTAATAAAAGTGTCAGACAAACAACCACAACCCATTTTATGATTGCTTTTACAATGCAGTCGAAATGCTTTTTTGCACTATGCTTTTTGATAAAAAATTTTGAGGGACTTTTCATTCTTGCATAAGCTTTTAAGATGGTTCTTTGCATTTTTAACTGATTCTAAGTTATTCTCAACAAAAGAGTCTTTTATGCGTTGTCTTATCTTTGAATTTGGATTTTTCTGTTCAAATGACAGAGACAAACGCCTCTCGTTATAGGCTTGCAGAGAATCATATTGGCATAGAAATGTTATAGCCATGTTATCAGCATATACATTTTCAGTGCAGTATTCCTTTGCATCTCTCTCCTCTGTAAATACACTATGGTTAAAAGTTAAAAATTGTTACACTAAACTATAGTACCGGTACTTGTCTGTAATAGTATAAATAAAATAAAGGAAAATATAAACTGTAGACAAGTAGAGTGAGTAGTCTTTGACTAGACAAGAGAGAATGTGAAGAGGTGGTGGTAGGAGGTCCTACAGGGTATTATGTAAAGGATGTAATCCCTATAGACTGCTGTGATGATGCAGTAGTAGTAGTAATAGGAGCTGGATGAACTCTTGAAGATGGTGGTATGTGGTGTGGTGAATGCTGCGGAGATGAATCCCCCTGGCCCCCCAGAAATGGGGTAATCATATCCAGTTCATTACATGCTGCTCCCCTTGCCAACAAACGTCTCTTCTTTCGTCTCTCTTCCGCCTTGCTTTTCTTCTGCTTCTTTTTCTTTTCATTTTTTATTCTCCAAATATTAATATAACAAACACTAGTCTTCACAAGTAAGGTGAACACATACAAATATATGAACTGCCACTGATACTGGATCCATACTAGAAGAGATAGGAAGATGACCACGCCCACAATATTCTCCTCCAGGAATTGAACTAAACACAACATAACAAGAAGTCAATGATAAAACAAAGGAAGGGGTGTGGCACTTTCTCTCTTACCAAATGCAGCCGTGTTCAGCCGTGTTGAACTCTGTTAGTAAATCGAACAGATGTGTACCGGGATTGGGATCTGATGGCTCACACACCCCCTAATAATTAACCAGTTAATTAAATTATTATAATGCATACTGTCACACCCACTAATTAATTAACCAATTCATTAAACTATTATAATGATTAGCTCACCCCTGCCCTCCTCCATCACAGATCACACACCCTATTAATTAACCTAATTAAACCTCTATACACTCACCCCTCCATCACATGTCCCTCCTTCACAAAATCTCCCCCTTGGAGGGAAAGTAGTGGAATCAAACGGCATACACGAGCCATTATTAATAGCAGACAGACTGCACTGTGCATCACCTGGGAGAAAGAGATGGTCAATTGTATTATATTAAAGGGTACCTAAACCCTAAAATTATGTATATATTTTTATTGAAGAATATAAATCTATAAGCAAAAAAAATCACGAATGCATACTTTGCTAGCTGCGGAATTTGATCCATTTGTGGGAAAAACGCCCCCAAAATCGCCTTCTGTGCAGCCAATCCACCATCTTGGAAAAATTTCTGGTTTGGAGGCGGGGCGAAGTGATGACGTAGAAGTAGGATGAAATATACCTTCATCAACATGGTGAGACGTTGTATTGTAGCCATACTACGAAGGATGTAGTGAGTCTGCACAGGTTTCCGAGTAACAGCACAATTCGTAAACAATGGATACAAGCTATGAAGCGTAACAGAGCCGATTGCCTGGGTCTAAGGCAGAGATTTGTAGTGCCCACTTCACTGAGGAAAGTTTTCAAGGCATAGCAGACAGAGTTGGCATGAAGATGAAACGTATGTTGAGGCCTAATGCGATACCAACTATTTTTCCCCGTCCTCAAGCTACTGCCAGAGCCTGTACGAAACCTCGTGTATCCACTGCTTATGCAAAACGGCAAAACAAACGGGTCAGTCCTTGACTATCCATATTATTCCAGCTGCATGATTAAACTACACACTCATTATGTAGTTAGTGAAGTCTGTTGAGTCTGAGCCATATAGTATTACAGGGTGTACCAAAGGGAGTGAGCCAGCAGACAGTGATTTGATGGTAACTGAAAATGGCATGCCACAGTGGTACACATTGACAGATCAATCGTTGGCAAACTTATACGTATTTTTATTAGAGTATGGAATTTGATGATGATCCCGACGGCTGCTCGAGTAATATAATCATTCCTTCTGTTAGCACCAAGCCAGTGAGTTGTTAGTTGACAATGGTGCAACTGATTAGAATCATCAGTGTATCTCCTGTTTTATTTTTCGGTCATTGGCCGACTGTGGCGTCCAAACGGTTGATTCTCCAAAGAAACGAAGTGTTAGAACCCAAGTCAATGCAAAGCTATGTAAAGGTGTCTCAAAATGTAAGCATCATCAGTGTTATCATTGTCAGATTGCATGACTGTTAGCATTTTTCATTCATGCTCATGCAATAGGCACCCAGACTACTCGTGTATCTACTCGTGAAATCGGAATACAGTGCAACCGTCTCCAAGAACCAGATGAGTCACAATGTGATACACTGTCACCACCAGACACATGTACCCATACCCACCCTTCACCGTATGATAGTCCACCGCAGCTCTTTCCCACTAGTTCTGATATTCTTTTGTAGGCCAGAGAAGCTTGAGTCTCCCTATCTGCTATCAGACTCTATCTATCTATCCCCTCTATTTCTCTGTTCTCCCCGTTCTTGAGCGTGTTAGAGATCACCTGACCACACCCATCAATAATTATCGTAAATAATAACCAATATTATGCATATGTACACAAAGAAGTCAATAACATAACCCACATCCTCCACCCTTGTTGACTAAATTAGCTCTAGTCAACAAAGTTCTACACAAATTATAAGTACACAGATGTTCAACTTAACAATTAGCAATAAACAGTACACATTAAATTCGAATTAAAGTTCTGTCACTGCATGTAGCTCTTGAGCCACAATTCTGTCTCAGGCCATCCGGGCGGCACGTCTGGTGGATCGACGACAAACAGGTGATTCGCATTCTCGATCGAAATCACTCGGCTGATTGGTAGGCATTCCCTGCTCAGAATCAATCGGTCCTGATGCATCACTAGATAGCTGCGAGGTGCTCAATCTCAAACCATTTCCAGGGTCATCAGTATTCCCAGGGTCCGGAGGGGGAGGCACATCCTCTCGAACCTCGTGTGACCTTCCCACTTCAATTGGATACAAATGTTGCACAGACCTACGTAGCAACTTGCAATCTCTTCCCTTTGGGCAGATCCTGACCACTGCCGCTCTCACCTCTCCATCACGTCTCGTTATTGTCTCCATTACTCGGCCCGTTTGCCAGAACTGTCGCTTCTCTTGATCATTGTGTATAATCACCACATCTCCTTCCGAAATTATCTGGTGACCCCTTGTCCTAGCCTTCTGTCTGTGATGATTTCGAAGCTCTAGGAGGTATTCTGACTTCCACCTCTTCCAAAAGTGGCCTAGTAATCGGTCGAGTGTTTTCATCCTCTTAGTTATGGTGTCTCGTGATAATTCCACGTCTGGGTCATTTTCTTCCTCATCCACACTATGAGGAATTTCTGCTGTTAAGCTCATGAGCCTTCGACCGTGTATAAGATGACTAGGGGTCAATGGTTCTTCTATGTCATTCTGAGACACAAATGACAACAGCCTACAGTTAATTGTCATCTCAACTTCAATGATTACCGTTAATAGTTCCTCAAAGGTCAAACTCGCCTTAGCTATTGTCTTTCTTAAACACTGCTTGGTGGATTGTACCATCCTCTCAAATAGCCCTCCCCACCAGGGGGCACGCTCCACGTTGAATACCCATTTGACACGCATAGGAAGTAGGTGAGCCATTACCTCATTTGTCGTCCCATGGGACAGTACCTTGGCTGCAGCCTTGAAGGTTTTCCCGTTATCAGAAACGACTTTACTGGGTACTCCTCTCCTTGCTACAAATCTCTTGAAGCTCCTCAAGAAGGCTGCTGTGGTCAATTCTAGTACAAGATCTAGATGTATTGCTCTTGTCACACAGCAGGTATATAGACATATCCACACCTTGCTCACTTCTGATCCAGCCTTGGACTGCTTGACATACAGTGGACCTGCAAAGTCCACTCCCACGTGTGTAAATGCTGGTGCCTCTATGACTCGAAAGTCTGGAAGAGGTGGTGGGGGTGGTGCTCTATACGCTACGGCTTCCATTCTGCGACAGATGACACAATCATGGATAATCCTCTGAATGGTTGACCGTCCATTGGTGAGCGACCGAACTTCCGTAAGCGTCTCTTTAACTCCATTATGGAAGACCTTCAAGTGAGCACGCCATATAACCAATTTGGTAAAGTGGTGTCCAGCAGGAATAAGAATGGGATGCCTAGTGGAGTATGGTAGGTCCGCATTATGTAATCTCCCCTTACAACGCCAGATGCCGCATTCATCTTCAAAGAGACCCAGCTGTCTTTTTAACATTTCAAACTTCTCATTTCCTCTCATGTGCCCTTGAGCTTCCTTCACTAACCATTGTTCTGCTCGGATCATCATGTCTATTAGGGTTACACTTACTCGTCTCCTAGCTCATTCTATGAACAGGAGGACATAAGCTGTTATTCTCAGGACATGATCCAAATCATGATATCGTTCCAAGCGAATCAGCTCGGTCATTTCTGTTGCCATCAATACAGGTGTCACTTTGGGTACCTTGGCTTCTGAGAGACACTCCAAAGGAACATCCTCCAAATCACAGCTAACATCGGGGTTAAGTGGAATTGGTCTCTTCAGCCAGTCTGGACCTTCAAACCACAAGCGGTTGCTTCGGAGTTCAGATAAGGAGACCCCTCGTGAGGGTAAATCAGCTGGATTGTCTCGACCTGGGCAATGAAACCAATAATCTGCTGGGGCAAACTCCTTATTTCATCAACTCTGTTTTGGACAAATGGTTTCCATGTCTTGCTATTTCCTTTAATCCAATGGTAGGCGACTTTAGAGTCTGTGAAGTGTTTTGATCTGTAAATCGTTCAGTAGACTCTCCTTCACAGTGTGCATAAGTCTCGCGAGAAGTAACCCTGACAATAATTCAAGCCTGGGAATGGTCATCTCCCTAAGTGGGGCAACCCTTGTCTTCGCACAGACCAGACATGGGTGCCTATCTGCTTCAGCCTCAAAGACCACATACACCACGGCTGCATACGCCCTCAACGAGGCATCACAAAAGCCATACAAGTGTGACATAGGTTTGTCTTCTAACTGCGTGACCGATGTTAGGCCGTGAAAACACCTAGTAACATTGACAGTTCCCTCATCAGCAGCCAACTTGTCCACAAGTCCCTGCCATTCCTTCAGTAAGTTACCCTGAAGTGGCTCATCCCAGGCCACCTTCTCCTTACAGAGCTTCTGAAAATACACCTTAAAGGGTATTAGAACTGGTGCTAGGATTCCCAATGGGTCGTATACCCTGCCAACAGTACTCACTATATGTCTCTTGGAAGGGATGATTCCTTGGGCGATAATGGCTATCTCGCCCATGCTGAGTATAAGCTCATCTGTACTGGTGTTCCATCTCATTCCTAGAACCTTCCTCTCACTATTCAATGGAGACTGAGACTTCCCTAACGTAGTGGAAGTGTATGTCTCGGAAGGTGCATTAGTGTCTTCGTTTCCAGACATTTTCTCCTGAAGCCATGTACTATTGGTAGCAAATTTCCTCAGATTGAATCCTCCCTCTAGGAGGATCTGTCTCGCCTCACAACACAGCTGATACGCTCGCTCTTCTGTGTTAGCTCCAAGAGCCACATCATCTACATACACAGATCGTAGCAATTGGTCAACAAGGTCGGGGTTTTTATCCTTGTATCTTCTGATGTGTTGATTGAGAGTGGCGTTCAACAGGAAGGGGCTGCAGGATACCCCAAAGACCACTCTTGTGAACCTATAAGCACATAGAACAGGAGGTTGTTGATCTGGATTTTTAGCCCACAGAAACCTTAAGGCATCCCTGTCCTTTGGATCTATTGAAATCATCAAGAAGGCTTTCTCAATGTCAGCTATTACAGCTACACGATGGACCCGAAACCTAAGGAGAATTTCCATGATCAGTTGATTGAACTTGGGTCCAACATGAAGGCAATCATTCAGTGAAGGTTCCCCACTCTGAGCGGAAGCATCATAGACCACTCTGACCTTGGTAGTCTGGCTATCGGGCTTAACCACCGCGTGATGTGGCAAGTAGTGTATAGGGCTTCTTGGTCCTTGTCCAGGACTTTGTCCAAAAGGTCCCCTTTCAATATCTACAGGTTCCAAGATGCCCATCTCGATTTGCTTCCGTATAATCTCATCGTACTGTCTGAGTAATTGTGGGTTCTGTTTAAGCCGACTTAGCAATCTCTTAACACAAAAGTCGATAATTATCTGGTAGGACTCCAACATGGTCCTTCCATGGCAACATTACTTGATATTTACCATCCTTAAATTGGACTATGTCCGTGAACTGCTCATACACAGTGCTTGCCTTATCCATTATCCCCATGGATTCCAAGTCCCAGAATTGATTTAGCTGCCACTCCAATTTCCGATTGGATTCTTCCTGTGATGTGGAAGTCTTAAGTACATGTGTTACCAGACTAGCTGATTCTTGCACCTCCAGTCCACTCGTAGGGCCAGATATCACCCATCCCAAACTGGTACTCATAGCTACTGGTCCTTCAGGTACATGGATATATTCGCCTGTTACCAATTCCCAATAGCTGTCCATGCCAATGAGAACGTCAGGCTGGAATGATGCCGTTGTACTCGTGTCTGCAGCCCATGGAAGCATTCAAGTCGAAGCGCCACTTCCGGAGCGGGTGGTCGATTCAGTGGTTCACAGATGGTGGGAACTGTAAGCGCCTTGAGTAAATGCACAGTCACAACCTCATTTGACATGCCCACTTCCACCATTTTGCATACGACTTGGTCAGGCTCTTTAGAGGCAAAGGTCATGATGTTCA
>JAYJLX010043040.1:0-13724 GCA_036873525.1 Chalinula nematifera
TGTACTGATAAACTCCAGCCGATGGACGTATCCATAAATCGTGCAGCAAAGGCATTTTTAGAACGGCAATTTCAAGATTGGTATGCGAAGAAGGTGATGCAAAATTTAGGTGATGAAGAGGACATGACTCCTGTGAATCTCAGTTCGATAGAGATCAAGCACATTGGCTCTAAATGGCTAGTAGAGATGTATGAACACATCTCCGACAATCCTCATCTTGTGGTGAATGGATTTGTTGCTTCTGGGATAACGACAACAATTAGTGAGGCTATCGAAGATGACTACGAGTTCAGCTCCTGTGATGAAAGTGATGAAGACATTGATGAAGCACGATTCTCCAGTGAAGCTGAAGACTGAATGCTATAGCGACTATAGTGTATATAGGAATAATTGATGTATTACGATTACTAATTAAAGTATATAATAATCATGCAAAAGAGTTTAAATAACTTCTAGTGTCAAATGATGAGTGAATAATAAGTTATTAGTGATGTTTTACAATAAAAATAATTATCATTCAATAGAGTCCAATGTTTGTAGAAGCTTCTTGACCTCCCTTGATCTACCTTCTATATGCAGTACACATGGTATCTCGAGTCCTCCTTGAGGCAAATCAGAAGAATAACGTTGTCTTCCAGTTACCTCACACTTTAAGAGTCCTCCTCGACGAAGAAACAGTGAACAGGCCATCGAGATTGCCATTGGAAGGTGACCAACAATGTCGTGATTCTTCAGTACAGCAACTGCGTACCGGTCCTTCACATTTGATGTCTCCCTTTTACACTGTAGTAGCTCACCATCGCTTGGCATCCATGTATCTCTATAAACATGAAATCCACGTATGCAGCAGCCTCTTCTTGCTTCGACGGATCTAGATCGAGACATGTTTCTTGCTAGCTTTCTTCGTTGCTTCATTGAGTTCGTTCACGGAATCAATTATTCAGTTAAAGGGTTAAAAATTGAAGCGCACAAAAAATTTAATGGGTTTAATTTTTGATTTTGAAGCGTTATCGCAAAATTTTGACCAGTGAAAATGAATTTTCAAAGGGTTGGTCAGCTCAACCGCAAAATTTTTTGCCCGTGAAATTAAACGGCTTTATGGTAATAAAACTATAATACACAGCTGTTTTGTATGCTGGCTGGAATCTACTGATAAAGTGTAAAATTCCCCAGTTTTGACCTTTTAATCAGATCGAATGAGATGGTAGTGGATTTAAGCTTGAACAGCAAGTCATGATTCAGAAGTTAGAGAGGAAGTTTGCTATCTCAGTTCTTGGTGTATGATACCCAGCCTGGCCGTTGATGCCACACAAATTTATGCAGGAATGTGTATCCACTTAGACAACATGCAACATGACTATGCTTTCTTTAAAACCATTTAACTATAAAGAAATAAAGTCATTGTATGTTCAGGATACTATTGAGGCTTAAACTAATGATCATAGTGAACAGCAGTGTAATGGCATTGCTTCATTTCCCATTGCTTTACTTAAGCTCGATTAATTGATCACTGTACTAGCCAGACCCAGCTCCCACTCCTACCTTCGAAGTAGAAGGGTCTGGGTCTGGTGCGCATACAAAAAAAATTGGGCCAAATCCATGCGAATTGGTGCCAGTTTGCCTACTCCCAATTTGCCTACTTTCAGGTTATAAGTGCTATTCCGCCTACTCCTATAAATTGTTTCATGCCGGTTTACGTACTCCCAATTACCCTATACTACCCCCATTAAGTGACAAAGAACAAGTGGCCCAAAATAATGTTTCTCTAACTGACTTTGTCAGTGGAATGTCTGCTCACACTAATCTTTAGTTCATTGAATTCATCTGGCTGTATTATTTTTTTGTGTAATATAACTGATTGTGAATTACTCGTTTAATTATTTTCCTTTATAGCATTGATTACTTGTGAATTTACTTGTATACAGTACACCGCAAAAAAACTTTACGTTGCATAGTACTAAACGATCGTTTTACGATAAACAACGATCCAAACACGATTCAAAGACAGTCATTGTTCTCTACTGTGTTATACTCAGCTGTCATAACTTTTTGATGAAACCTTTAACTATTAGTATAGATAAGTTTAACAAAAAGTTAGTATAACACAGTAGAGAACAATGACTGTCTTTGGATTGTGTTTGGATCGTTGTTTATCGTAAAACGATCGTTTAGTACTACCCACGTAAAGTTTTTTTTGCGATGTACTGTAATTATTTTTCCACCAGCATTGATTACTTAATAATAGGAGTAGGCAAAATAGCACTTATAGTCTGAAAATAGGCAAAATGGGAGTAGGCAAATTGGGAGTATCCCATCCATGCTATGCCTTTAAACTTATCAGAAAACCTACTACTTGGTTGTAACTGGCCGTCACATCTCCGTTTGAATTGGCCACAGATTACCAAGGTACTAGCAGTAACCCAGCAGAAGACCACTATTCCTCTGCTTGAGAAGCTATTAAAGAAGTATCAAGAAGTGTTTGTAGACGAAGTACAGGTGATAAAAGGGTACCAAGCCAAACTCCAGCTGAAAGAGGGAGCTCAACGCTGCTTTCACTGACTCAGGCCAGTTAGTTTGCAATGAGTAAGGCAGTGCATAGGGAATTGGATGGGCTGGAGGCAGCAGGGAACATGACCACTAGTGAGTGAATGGCACCATTGGTTGTTGTTCCCAAGAAAGATGGTAAGCTTCGATTGTGTGCAGACTATAAAGTCACTATTAATCCTCACCTGAGAGTGTATTCTCATCTGTTACCGTTAGCAAAGGAGTTGTTCACAAGGCTATAAGGGGAAACAAGTTCACCAAGCTGGATTCGTCCCATGCTTACCTTACCAGCAGATGGAGCTTGATATCGTATCAAGGAGCTGATGACAATCTGCACGCATCAGGGCCTGTATCAGTATATACAACTACCTTTCGGGGTGGCCTCCGCCTGCTATTTTCTAACAAACAATGAATAGCATACAGCAGGGGGTGGATAAGGTTGTGTGTTTTATTGACAACATCCTCATCACAGGCATCACGGATGAAGATCATCTACATGCAGAAGCTAGAGAAAGTGTTGTGCAGATTATGACAACATGGAGTGGTGTTCAAGAAAGAAAATGTATCTTTCTAGGTGAGTCAATACAATACTTGGGTCACAGGATTGATAGGTTTGGGTTGCATACAATCCCCGAAAAGGTGAAAGCTATAGTAGACACCCCATGTCCTAAAAATGTGTCTGAGCTAAGGTCCTTTTTAGGCCTTTTGAACAATTACATGTACAATAGATTCATCCCCAATTTTGCTACCCTAATTTACCCCTTCTCAGAAGTAATTCCAAGTAGGTTTGGTCAGCTGAGTGTACCAAGGCAAAATGGAATCTGCTAAAATGAGTCTCCTTCCTCTTCAGCATTAGCAATGTTTAACCCGCAACTACCATTTAAATTAGCAACGGATGCCTCAAGCTATGGGTTAGGGGCAGTTTTCTCTCATGTGTACCCAAATTGGTTGGAGAAGCCTATAGCATTTGCCTCAAGAACATTAAGCTCAGCGGAAACGAACTATGCACAAATAGAAGAAGAGGCATTGATTGGCTATTATTTTTAATGTTAAAAAAGTTTCACCAGTATACGTATATACGGAAGCCCTTTTATATTGGTCACTGACCACAAACCATTTACCTCTATACTGGGCCCCAAGTCACAAGTACCAACCCTAGCTGCTAGCAGGATGCAATGGGCCTTGATATTATCTGCTTACATCTACACTATGGAATACCGACCCACTGGTGAACAGGATGCTCTGTCGAGACTTTCACTTCCTCACAATTCAGGGGAGCAATCTCTGGACATCAACTCCAAGTTAAATCTGGTTCGTATGGGGGCATTACCCCTCACACATGTTCAGTTCCAGAATGCTACTCGCTGAGACCCCACCTTTTCATGAGTATTGTCATTTATTAGAGAAGGTTGTTCAAGCAAAGTACCAGCTGAGCTTCAGCCCTTTCACTCCAGATCAACAGAGTTAACAGTGGAGGCAGATTGCCTCTTGTGGGAGACACGGGTGATAGTACCAAGCCAGTACCGAGACCATGTACTTAAGGAACTGCATGTAACCCGCCCAGGAATTTGTCGAATGAAGGCTCTGGGGCGCAGTCATGTATGGTGGCCCGGATTAGATGGTGATATTGAGAAGGTAGCAAAGTGCTGTAGCAAAGAGCTGTAGCGTGTGCAAGGAGGTGAAAGCAGCGACATGGACTGCACCTTTACATCCTTGGTTGTAGTCAAAGACTCCTTGGACCTGGATCCATTTGGACTTTGCTGGACCTGTGAATGGTAGGATGTACCTAATTATTGTTGATTCTCTTTCTAAATGGCCCAAGATTTAGTAGATGAGGTCTACTACCTCTTAGCAAACCATTTCAGTACTTCAGCATTTGGTTCCTATGGTTTCCCACAACAAGTTGTCAGATAATGGTCCACAGTTTGTGGCAAAGGAGTTCGAAAACTACCTACGTTCAATGGGAGTGAAGCTCTATCACACTGCTCCTTATCATCACCCACCCAGCTACAAACGAGGCAGTTGAAAGGCTAGTTGAAACCTTCAAGAGAGTGATGAAAATGGAGCATGAACCACATCTGACAACCCTTCCCCAGTATCTCCATAGGTATCATACTATGCCACACCCTGTTACAGGAGCCTCACCAGCTGAGCTATTTCTGAAGAGGTCAGTCCATACCGAGTTGGATTTCTTGAAACCCTGTTATAAGGACATCATAAGGCAGCAGCAAGAGAAACATAAGACGGCTTACAGGGGCCAAGGATCAGAGGTTTCAGGTGGAGCAGCAGATAATCTCCAGGGATTATCGACAAGGGAAACCTCGTTGGAGTGGGAAGAGTTTTCTTGGTTCATGATCCTATTTAGTGACTCTACAGGATGGTTCTATATGCAAGAGGCACTCGGAGCAGCTTCACGAATGGGTAAAGACGTCAGAAGCTAGTCAAGAAGTCAAGGATGAAGTGATGGATGATAATGCGAGTCTGGCTGATGAATCTAAAAACACTGACCAAGCAGTAGCTTGTGGTAATAATAACCCACCTTCAACGCCAACACCCCTAGTCCCAGAGAGACGCTATTCCACCCGTACTCGGCGAATACATGTATATTACATACATGTATATCTTATAGAATATAGAACAGGTAACCTCTGCCAATAATTTAGTAATATTGACACGTTTTTATGATCAAGTAGAGGCTAACAAGAGAGCTCTCCAGTCATTGGGAGTAGGTCCTGAATCGTATGGAACCTTGCTGTCCTCAGTAGTTAAGAAGCTTCCTCAGGAAATTAGAATACTGATCAGCCAAAAGATAACCGATGAATGGGACCTTAACACTGTAATCCAGGTTGTTTGAGAAGAGCTTAGAACTCGAGAAAGGACGTTGCCTCTCAAGGAAGGAGGTAGAGAATCACGGCCCCAAGTCGATCTGCTAGTGTCGAGAAACCCTCAGTCGCTGGTTTACTTGCTGGACAAACACCTTCGGAAAAGCATACTTGTGTCTATTGTAAACTCACATACTCCTCGTCTAATTATCCTACAGTTATCTCGACGGACGAACAAAAGAAGACAGTGAAGGTCTAAGGTAGATACTGTAACTGTTTGAGAAAGGGACATATGGGTCGAGAATGTCACTCGAAAGCTAAGTGTACAGTATGCGTCATTAAAAAGTGTACGCACTGCACTGAAATTACTCAGTACAGTACAGTAATTACTAAGTAGTTTATTCAGCTGCTACATGCTTTAACAATACAGCAGCTGTTACATGTACATGTAGGTCATGCACGACACTAGCTTGTGTCACAAACGCACATACGATTCAAGCCACATCCCCAACTCTGTAGTGCATGTGAGACAGTGAGTGCTGTGTTGAGCTCTCAGTTGAGCTCTAGTGATTTGCTTGACAATTATGCATGCTTTAACCTTGTTCTAGTTATATTAAAGACAAGACAGAAGTGCAGCCTGCAACATTTTCAGTTACAGATGACTTCTAAACACAGGTATTCACGATCGTCATCTGATTTTCTCCGTTTCGTGCACTGCTGGATGTTTGGTAGACTTTTCAATCGCTTGCACCCATCCTTAATGAATGGGTTAGTATTTAAGCCTTACACTGTAGGTGGAGCAAACATTTTAAAATAGATTTGCTGAGTTTAGAGCTAGTTCACTGCTGAAAGGAAATTAACACCAGCAATTTCATACAACAGTCTATGCGATGGCCATTTGGATGTTCTAACCAAATTAGAGTAACTGGCTGATAAACGAACACGCCCATTTCATGGACGCCCATTTCATGGACGCAATTGCACAAACAAACTAAAGCTATAAGTCACTCGCACCGGTTTGCGGTGCAGCTAAGTAAACAACCTAGGTATACCATAGAATAACTAAAAAGCAATTACAGTTGCAAAGATATCACCTGAAAAAGGCAAATTTCGAACAAAACAATGATCGGACGAATGTTCCAATTAACGGACAATGCAATTTAAGTAGCGTAAAAACAACCAGTCAGAGAAAGCGATGTCACTATTGGTAGGGGCTGCCTATGCACTCCAACCATATATAAAAAATACTCATCCTTGCAGCTCTTGTTCCAGCCATATTACTATTTAGAAGACACACCCCCGAAATCAATTTACGGACTTCTCCAATACAAAAAACCGTCACTCGTAGGACACGTGTAGTGTTGTAAACAAAGGATTTACCTGGTTTAGTGGGTTTCATCGCTGTTTTTTGAGCAACCAAGGTGTAAACATGTAAGTTATTATGATGTAAAACAATAAAAACACTTCGTTTCATTACTCACTCAATTTTATAGCAAATCAGTGGTTACATCAGTCATTTATCCCTACCTCTGAGCATGGATTAAGCCCGCGAACTGTTTCAATTAGTACTGAGGCTAACTGGATTTTTACAGTGCTGCATAATACAGTGATTGCAGTAAGTCTTTGTTATACTTATACAGTCAGTAAATTGTTGATTATTGACTATATTTTTATAATAAATAGTACTGACTGATCAGTGGTTGATTGAGTTGCGACCACGCCTTTATCTGGCACTGTACCATCCCACATTCAATTATGGCAACAGCTGTGATTCCATTGGATCGCCGTGTGTATTGTAGCAGCAATAAGCACCCTTTACTACATAAAGCAAATGATAGTCAGGCTCTAGTTGGTACCACTTGTTACAAGAAGTGGGATGAGAGCAGAATGGATAGAGCACTTAAAGCAGTGAGGGAGGGCATGAGTATTAGAAGGCATCAGAGAAGTTTGATGTTCCTAAATCGACTCTACATGATCGAGTCAGTGGAAAGGTAGCATTAGGTGCTAAAAGTGGACCTTGTCCTTATCTCGATTCAAATGAGGAGGAATTGGTCAACTTCATAACTGGTTGTTCTGCTATTGGATACTCTTGCACAAAGAAACAGATGATTGAGATTGTCCAAAGTGCTGTGAATAAGAAGGGGATAGATGCTGTAGTATCACTTAGTTGGTGGAAGTCATTTCAAAGTCGTCATCATGGTCTATGTTTACGACAGCCTGAACATTTAACACATGCTCGTGTGGCAGGTGGAGATGACAGTGCACTGGAGAAGTATTTTGATCTTTTAGAGCGGACAATTGATGAAGCTGGCCTAACTGATCACCTTGATGAGTCAGGCTTTCCTCTGAGTCCAAAACCTCTGAAAGTCATCACAGAAAAGGGCAAAAACCGTCCTTCATGCATTGTGGGCCAAGATAAATGTCAAAGAACAGTACTTTGCTGCTGCTCGGCTGGTGGTTATGCTATCCCACCACTTGTCATTTTTGACAGAAAGACTCAGAGCTAACCAGGGGGAGGTATCTGGGACAGTTACAGTCTCAGTGACAATGACTGGATTGATACGGAAATTTTTGAGGCGTGGTTTGCTAATCATTTTTTAGTGGATGCCCCACCTTCTAGATCACTTTTGCTTTTGATGGATGGTCATGCAAGCCATTTCACTCCAGAGTTTGTGAACCAAGCAGCAGAAGTAAGTGTTTTGTTTACCTCCACATAGCACTCATAAAGCTCAACCCTTAAATAAGGGTGTGTTTGGTCCACTCAAGCGAAGTTGGAGAAGAGTGTCATTCTTTTTTTTTACATTTGTTGAATTGAAAATTGTCATGTCATTAATGCATTACTATTATTATTTAGGGGCGTGGTCCGTATTATTTGGCCGTAAATTAATTTCGAGGGTGTGTCTTCTAAATAGTAATATGGCTGGAAAAAGGGCTGCGAGGATGAGTATTTTTTATACATGGTTGGAGTGCATAGGCAGCCCATATCGATAGTGACATCGCTTTCTCTGACCGGTTGTTTTTACTCTACTTAAATTGCATTGTCCGTGAATTGGAACATAAATTTTGTCTAATCATTGCGTCGTCCGAAATTTGCCTTTTTAGGTGATATTAATAATTGCTTTTCAGTTATTCTATGCTTTGCCTAGGTTGTTTACTTAGACGCCGCCAGACATGTGCTTGAATTTGACTGCACCCATCTCGGGGCAAAAAGCGTTAGTTTTGTATGGAGCGAGTACGAGGTGCAGTAAAAGGTGCTTCGTTTCTCTTGTTGCATGCAATTTCAGAAAACATCGAGCTATTGGAGGACTAACGTATGATAAAGGAAACCCATAGTCAAGCCAGAGCTGCTAAAGTTAGTGTTTTAAACTTTTTTGCTCGATATTAGACGATCGCCCTACTCTTTACCATTGCTTTCTGCCCCGAGGTGGGTGTGTATAAAATTGCGTGGGTGATGGTTGCACCCGTTTGATGTGGCTTACCACCAAAAGCATGTATAGATCCATTATCTCATGCCCTTCAAGATCTTGCTATAAGTGATGACTCGGATGCAACTTTTTTGGGTGTATCAAGCCTGATGTTAAAGCATGATTTTGTAGCAGGTACCTTTTTTATGCTGAAATTTTCCCAATTCCTACCTGGTTATCAAAAACCTTTCAGATCGAAAACTTGGACTTTCCTTCAAATAAGCCTGCTCTACAAAAAGCAAGGGAATCAATCCATGTTTTGAAGCAACAGTCTGAAAAAGAAACAGCTGTTTGGCAGAAGCAGTTAACTGAGTGGGTGCAAAACAAAACACCTCTTACTGGTCGTTGGGACAATGTTTTATCAGCATTTGTATCTTTCTTCATTGAAGATGTTCTTGACAACCTAAAAGCTCGATTTCCAGATAACGAACTTGTTGTACTTGATGCATTAGATGTTTCTTCACCACACAAATTTCCTCGAACTACAAGCGAATGTTACACATATGGTAGAAACCGGATTCAAACGTTAGCTCAGCATTATGGGTGTGATATTGAGCAGGTCATTAGTTAGTGGAAGAAGTAGAAATTTATCAGCAAAGTTGCAGAAGCTCTACATCATCTTGCAGCAGCTAGCAATATCTACCCAAACCTTTCTAAAATAGCTTCCTCTCTTCTTGTAATACCAGTGCATTCTGCAGATTGTGAGCGTGGATTTAGTGCTCTTGGTAGAATAAAAACAAAGCTTTGTTCTCGACTATCCAATAAGTCACTAAACTGTTTATTAATGATATGTTTAAATGGGCCAGAATTAAAGGAATTCAACTTTCAAACAGCTCTAGAACAATGGGCTCGGTTGCGTCATCGAAGAGTATTTACAGGAAATCCACAGTCGTCTTCATACAGTATTACTACTCAAACTTCACAAGCTTAGACTCAATAACATACGTACATACAGTATGCGTCATTAAAAAGTGTACGAACCACACCATAATTACCTTACAAAGTATTGTCAAAGTACTGTAAACATGTAACAGCTGCTGTATTGTTAAACATGTAGCAGCTGAATAAAGTACTCAGTAATTACTGTACTGTGCTGAGTAATTTCAGTGCAGTGGTACACTTTTTAATGACACATACTGTACATACATACATTCATATTATGACATTCAAATTCAATCCACATAATAGTTTCGCCTCATGAATTTTTTTTTTTATTAATTAAAATAATCGCATGTAAACTTGATTTAGCAAAATATGAGTTATACAACAACATTCCGTCTGGTTTAACAGCCAAAGCGAGTGCTTCACTAGATTTTTGGGGGAAAAACTGATGTAAGAGAATGAAATTCCTATACTCACTACTTGACCGCTTCTGGTGTCGATGGAAGGTAGAATACCTTACGGAACTTTGCAATCAGCATTCCCTTTGTACAAAGAAAGACACAGGCACACCAGTTGCTATAGGAAATGTTGTCGCAATTCACAGTGAAGTAAAAAAGTGAAGATTTCGGAAGCTCGGTGTAATTGAGGAGATCATATTGGGTAGAGATGGATTGGTAAGAGCAGCCAAGGTGAAAACGTTTTTACCAGGTTGAAGCACAGTTGTATGGCAAAGACCAATTCAATGTTAATTCCCCTCAGAGATTAACTCCAAGAATAGTGAAGCTTGTGGTCCACCTACACTAACTCAGTCACACAACCTCATCATTCCCCATAGAGATTCCTGTGAAGCCAACGTGAATGAACCTGAGTAAAACTGGTAACATCCAATCCACAAGTCATTCGACTTCATCAAGTTCTGTCGTGAACCCAAATCATTCCTTTGAGTCCCGCCGTGAGCCCAAATTGTTCGACTTCATCGACTTCCACAACAAATACAAGACTTTGATGAGGTGCCGCAACTACAGCTCGTGATCAAATCTTAACTCAAGCATTGCAAGGAGAGATGCAACAAGGTGCTATTGGACACCATTGTACATTTTTTTTTGTAAATTGACTACTACTGATTCATTATCGTGTGTTTGTTACTATGTAATTAGACTACGTACTATAATTCTATGTTGTTCTGGTCAGGGGCGGGGAGGGTGTTGGAAACAGTAGTGTGTGTATTATCTGAAATTTGTTAATTCGTGTAATAATTAATTTACAGTTTATTACTGACTGGTTATTAACACTTGTCGAGTCACTGGTGTTTAATTGATTAAAAAATTCTGCAAAAAGCTACATCACGATACGTTTATGAAATGTTGGAAAATGCACAGTAACCATCCTAGCAAGTAGCAACGCCACAAAATGCTATAAAAGCTCCCACGTGGCTGTCACGTGAAGTCTTGGTTAATAACAAAGACGAGTTTTTTAAAAAGAGAAGACAGAGCTCAAAGAAGATACTCAAGCTGAGCCGATACTATATAAAGTTATCCACTTATGAACAAAGGAATGAAGGCCAAGATCAAAGGAATAGGGCGATTTAACTCGCCACTAGAAGTTTTTTCTGAACTCTTCAGTTGTGTAGAAGGGACGACGAAGGTTTTCTCCCCCCAACAGTGTGTGGCACTAACTACTACACTTTTTTTACACAAACTTCTTGAGGTATGCTATTTATTAATAAATTATCGTGTTCTTTATGTCTTACGGTGTCTCTTACATTACTTGTCAGTTTTACCTGTTTTAGCCTGAAATAACAAGAAATATAAAACTATTACCTACATTATGTTGTTAAGCCATTAATAAGCTTTAGTGTGATGGCTCTTAAAATCCTGGGTCACTACCTTCATCCTGACCTACAGTAGTGGCCAAAAAAAAGTTAACGTTTCGTTTTTAAAAACGACCGTTTTTACGATGGAACGAAGATTGAACGGTGGTCCCCCCTTTTATTAGAGTGTATTCAGCTGTCATAATTCTCTGTTGCAACTTTTAATCTTCAATACAGTGTAGTTGTAAGAGAGAATTATGACAGCTGAATACACTATAATAAAAGGGGGGACCACCGTTCAATCTTCGTTCCATCGTAAAAAACGGTCGTTTTTAAAAACGAAACGTTAACTTTTTTTTGTCCACTACTGTACATGTATGCCTATGCCGGATAGTTGTGACAGTATTTATGGCTTTTCATTGTGTCTATGACATTAAACTGAGCTATACAACAAGCTGTGCCAGTGATACAAGCACTGAACTAGGTTATAGCGATAGTATTTTATAAAACTCACCTGCATAAGTAGTATAGGCTTTACTGTAGAGATGCGTACATTTTCAGTATGTCTTGTGCCAACTCCGGCAGTAAACATACATGTATACTTGCAATTTCTACATTATTGTTCCTTTATTTCCTTGCTTTGATAGAATTGTAAAAGCCTGAAGAAAGAAGACACACTGGCCTCAACATAAGAATGTATTCGGCAAGTTGTTGTTGGAGGAAATGGCTGCCTCAAATTGGCTGACAGGATTTTTCATGTTTTTTTTTGTACAAGTGGGGGCTTTGCTGTTTTCTGTCTACAAGATAGTTGTGTTTAGACACATATACCCTGTTACAGTGCTTTTATTCCATTTGTTAAAGAATTTACATGTACAATGTACATACATGTATAAACACGTTTTAATGTAAAAAATAACACATGGGGGAAATTATCTTTGAAAAAAAAAATTGTAAGTAAGTAAATACTGATACTAGAATGTAGGTAAACCCTTCCTCTTTCTTGTGAACTGCACGCCTTCTTACGAAAAACTTCTGTCTTCATGTTATTCAAAGAAGAAGAGCACTGCCTTCAACATAATAAATTCCAGTCCTCTTTTTCAGGTGCTGTGCAGTAGGTTAATCAAACCTGTACGGCTGCGCGGATAGACTTTTCAGCTTCGAAGAGCTTTAAGTTTGTCTTTGGTTTCGTAACACCATTACACAATTGCGCTTATCTTCTCCAAACTTCGTGGTCAGAGAGACGAAGCCATTTTAAAATAATTCAAAGCAATACCGTAAATAAATTTCGCAATCTAATTATTGACTTTTTACAATTCAATAAACACCCATGGGGTGTCACATTGTCAAGATAAAATGTTGGGTTGAGTGTGGGAAAAGAGATCCATCTTAATCGTGCCTATCTGAGTGCTACACAAGAGCTGGAAGGGGAGACAAGAGGAACTGTTGCCTGTCCAGACACTTATATATAAACTGATGTAATTTACTTATATTTTAATTAATTCAACTTAATGCTATAGTTGTATCACACCCAGTTTGGCTGCTTATTATCTACATGTACGGTGCTACTTTGGGACTATTGAAGTCACACCTTAGTCACATTTCGTCCAAAATAGGTGGATTTGTACCACGACTTTAGGCTGCCAAGCAATGCACTAATAATAATTTTAATAGTACTTGTATGATTATTACTAGAGCATTTTATATGACTGCATACAGTAATTGCTGTTGTTTTGTATTAAGAAAATGTTTACACCAATATTACAATACAATGCAAAAAAAAACAACTTTACATTGATCGTTTTGTGATAAAAAAGATCCAACACATTCATTGTTCTCTACTGTGTTATACCAAGTTGCTATAATTTTTTGTTGAAACCTTTAACTATTCATAATAGTCTAATAGATAAGTTGAACAAAAGGTTATGATAGCTGAGTATAACACAATGGAGAACAATGACTGTGTTGGGATCATTTTTTTTTTAACCATTTTTATGTGATGCACTGTCCATGTAGCATCATAATTGAGTACATGTACATGAAAATTTTTACAATTGACAAACTTCTAAAACTAGTACTAAATGTACATATCCCTCGCTGTACACAAATTTACAAGTGGCAAAGTACCTGCAACAAAGCTTTCAACTGATAATCATCACTGTAATGACTGCCCACTGACTCATCATCATCAAAGCATGCAAGACT